>BPLR01011226.1:0-26014 GCA_021605095.1 Caerostris extrusa
CTACGTATTGCTCATGCAATGTTTATTTGGGTCGTAGCGCTGAGATGATTAGAACTTGCAAATTCGGAAGGCAGGTATTAAAAAAATTCATTTTATTTATGGATAGAATAGAAATTAAAAACATTTAGAAATATATTCAATTTGCATTTATTTAGAATTGAAGGAAATGAACCATCTGTTTTGATAGTCATTGTATGAATAGAACTAGCCTTAGCTAGTCACTGAAGAACTCTATTAGGGCAAAGTATTTTAATGTAATTTGAAGTAATATAATTAATAAAAAGTATAAATAATAATAATAATAAAATAAAAATAGCAATTTTTGTATTTGTCAATTTAATTAATTAACTTCATAATTTTATGTAATTAATATTTTAACTGTAAAAAGACTGAAAAAGTTGTAATTGTTACATAAAGTATAGCATAAGTAGCATAAAGCAGTATAAAGTAGTCTTATTCCCATTAGACTTATGACTATCAAGGAGAGTCAATTACATGTAAATTGTAAAATTTGCTATCATGTCCCATTATCTCAGAAAAGCTGCTAAATTTACCATCGTATCTCAATATCTCAGAAATCTATTAACTTTGCCATCGTGCCTCATTATTCAGAAAAGCTGCTAAATTTACCATCGTGTCTTATTATCTCAGAAAGCTGTTAAATTTGCCATCGTGTCTCATTATCTCCTTGTAGACCTGGTTTTCCTGGTTGCTTAGGATAAGAAGTCAGGGAGTCGATTTTTGCTCATTAAACGAATTCAAATGATGGACTAATGTACACTAGACAATATTCTCTTATTGTTATTGAATTGGATGTTTGAGGCTTTTATTAGTTTACATCACGCGTAACATAAATATGTCAGCTATTTCACCTTAGAGCATCTACAAAAAAGGTGAAAACTCAATATGATAATACTGAATGTCAGTGACAAAAAGATGACAAGTCACATGCCGATATTGAAAAAAAAAATTATAAATTATGTACTAGTTATTTGTATATTTTTAATTATTCACCTTTTGTTTATTTTTTTAATCAATTTATTGAGTTTTGACATAACTCACTGTTTCATAATAAATATAAATACTGGCTTTTAAACAGATTTATTCATTGAAAATTAGTAAAATAAAAACAATATCTAAACGAGACTATTTTGCTCTTATCTATTGCTTTGCTCTTATTTAATTCCATCGACTGAATTGCACGTTATGAAATAAGAAATTAAAAAAAAAAAAAAAAAAAAAAAAAAAAAAAAAGGATTTCATTAATTTATCAATTCAATAAAAGCACAAAATCTTTATCCGGAATTTATTTCATGAGAAAATAATGTGTTCAAATAATTGAATTCCTGGAATGGTTTCTAAAATGGCAAACAATGACGTTGCTTGTTATATTTCGTGAATCAATATTCCATTATCAGGACCAATTATTTTTGTATCAAGAGATGCTTCGTTCTCGATAATAAACATTTTATAACAATGGGACATCTTATTCAACATTCCTGTTTCAGGAATTTAAATGGGAAGAAAAGGTCAAGGAATTACAAATTAAGTGTACTTATTGTTTCGTAGTGATTTTCAGCTGAAAGCACCCTTTGGCATTTAAATGTAATGTACATTATTTAAAACATTTTATGCATAATTTTTTGATCAGTTATTGTGATTGGTTTATTTAATTTCTTATTTTAAAAGATTAAATTATCTTTTCATTAAGTTGTATGTGATAAGTTCATATAAAGGCCTTTAAATAATTTTGTAGTGATGATGGAAACATTTGTTAATTTCAGAGCAGATTAAATTAATTTGGGTACTATTCTTTATTTTGGGGGCCTGATGGCCAAGTGACTAGCGCTCTGGTGCTCGGTATCACAGATTCTGGGTTCGAGTCTCGATGGTGCCACGGATGCTTGCAGTGGTTCGGAATCCCCCTTTAAACCTTATTCCCCGGTCTAATTTGACTGTAGAGCATTGGGCGTAAGGCTATAACCATACCCCGTAAAAACAAAAGCATCTCCTGTCTCGAAATCTGCCAGTAGGAATACCATGGGGCTGTTACTCCACTGATGATGATGATGATGTTGATTCTTTATTTCGAGTACAGAAGTTGAACAGCACAGTTAAAGTAAAAACCATATAACAACTAAATAATAATAAAAATAATTATAAGCAAAATTATTAGCAAATAAAAGTACTTTATTGTACACATTATAAAATGTCATGGAGGAAGTTTTATTTTTATTTATTTATTTTGAAATGACGACTATTCTACTTGAAGTTACTCGTCAAGGAAAGGACAAATTTGTAGCAAATGCAGCGTTACTAAGAATTGAATTATTATTGATAAATATTAAAAATTATTACTGAAAGCTTGTTACACTGCAACAGCCACCAGAGATCAATATTGAAGAACGGCGCATTAGAACTAAGAATTATTTATTAACCATGCATTGTTACTCATATTTTATTTTGCATATATAACCCATTTACAGAGTGCAAAGCATTCTCAATTTTTATATATGGGCCCAGATCTATATATTTTTTAAGGACCTAATTAAAATGACGGAAACACAACTTGTAATCTGTCTTTTTGAAGAATTATTATTGATAAATATTAAATTATTATTGATAAATATTAAAAATTATTACTGAAAGCTTGTTACACTGCAACAGCCACCAGAGATCAATATTGAAGAACGGCGCATTAGAACTAAGAATTATTTATTAACCATACATTGTTACTCATATTTTTATTTTTGCATATATAACCCATTTACAGAGTGCAAAGCATTCTCAATTTTTATATATGGGCCCAGATCTATATATTTTAAGGACCTAATTAAAATGACGGAAACACAACTTGTAATCTGTCTTTTTGAAGAATTATTATTGATAAATATTAAATTATTATTGATAAATATTAAAAATTATTACTGAAAGCTTGTTACACTGCAACAGCCACCAGAGATCAATATTGAAGAACGGCGCATTAGAACTAAGAATTATTTATTAACCATGCATTGTTACTCATATTTTATTTTGCATTTATAACCCATTTACAGAGTGCAAAGCATTCTCAATTTTTATATATGGGCCCAGATCTATATATTTTTTAAGGACCTAATTAAAATGACGGAAACACAACTTGTAATCTGTCTTTTTGAAGAAAAGCAAATATTGAATCCTTCATTTAAGATCAATGGATGCCAGATACATTTTGTTAAAAAATTAATTTTCAAACTAAAGTACATATAGCTATTGTATTTGAATATTTTCTGTGCAGGAGAAAATTCCGTGAGTTTTTTTTAAACAAACAACCCCACGTGTTAATTCTTGCTTACTGAAATAATCATCTAAATGATAAAAAGAAAATAGTACATTAAATATTTCGCAAACTAGGTGATAATTATCTGTTATAAAATTTATTACATGTTTTGATAATAAATATAAATTGTAATTGTATTCAATAATTTTTCCTTCAGAATTTGTCAAACGTTCTTTTTTCCTTTTCACCGTTATTTTTTTTCTAAGTAAATTTACCAAAACTAAAATTTATTATTTTATGTATCCTGATAATGGCATATCACATCTGCTAATTTATAAAGAAAATCTAATGGGATTCTAAAATGTAAACGACAAAAATTAAAAAAGATCAACAAACAAGTGCATGAACAGTTTAAATCGTAAACAGTGCAGGAGGGTTCAGTTCGAATCTACTGGCATTGCAGTTACTATTTTTAAGAAACAAGGAAATTCGGTGGCTTATGTGATGATGCATGTAATATGTATCGCATCGCCTGATGGAGCATGTCATATAACATTCAAATTCTGAGCCGTTATCCCTAGACGTTCTCCGGTCTGAGAAATACAACCCAAGAGTCACCGATGCTCAACAACAATGAAAATCAAAAATATACGAAATGTCAAAATAAAAAATGGATAAAACAGTAATTATCAATTGAATATGATGCATCAATATTTTCTTACTCCTTGGCAAAAATAAACGTGTTGTATTAAAATATCGTAGTCATTTTTCAACTGAATTTCAGCACCGTTCTGTTTATTTTAGACCTCCAATTTTTCTGTTGAAAGATGAACTTTCAATGGAAAAGGCGAATTGTTTGTTCTGACAAGATGTTCTAATTCAGTGAATTCAGATGACTTTTCTTTCCATCGGAGAGAGAGCATGAAGTTTTGCTAATGCGCCAAGTGTCAACTTTTTTCATTAGTTCTGACAAATGATGATGGCATCATTGCGATGGAAGTAGAACTTGCCAATTTTTTGCTTTTTTTTTTTCTTAAACGAGCTACCTTTCTCCCAATAGAAACACACAATTCGAAACTTTTGACTTTTTTTCGAATTCTGAAAAATGCATTTTGTTGAAATTCACTCTGTCTACGAGGTAGAAAATCTTTATACAGGTACATTTTATATCTTTTAGACAAATTATCTTGACACACTTTTTTTGCTGATTGCTATTATGTTGTTACAAACCAAGAATTCCGATGGCTAATAGTGATTATTTATTACATATCAGAATAGGGATCTGATATTTTAAGTTCACAGTAATATAGCAAGGATTTATTTGAGTCTGACATTTTGACGTTTTTGCAGTGCAAAATCTTTTTTTTTTTTTTTTTTGCTTTCAAAAGCGATTTATTTTTAAAAACTTTTTAGAACATATTTACATGAGAAAAGCATCTACAGAATATATGTACATGAGAATAGCTATCTTCACAATAAATGTTAAAGAGACACTGTTACAAGTGGATTTTCTTTAAAAAATTAGTATCATACGGTCATGCACGAAAAATTTGGCATGAAGTCCTTCACCACTGAAAGAGCAAATGTTTGTTACAGATTAACCTGGGGGATGAGTGGGGTGGAGGAGATTGTTACATAAGCTTTTAACGGCTACAATGCATAATATAAAACCCTCAAAAGTGTCTCTTTCCTTCCACCTCGAGCCTCAGGGAGGACTTTCCGATATTCATGTAACTCATCTTTTGCATAGGTACAAGAACTTTCAGTTCAGTTTTGTTTGTCGAGTTTCGAATAGAGATCTCTAGTTTTGAAACCGAACGTCCTATAAATCCTATTGCTAGTATTTTTGTCCTTCGGAGAGCATCAGGTTCCACTCATGTATGCAGCCTACCCATGGGCGATGTCGGGAGCACATTTCCTTCCTTGAGGATTTTTACGGTTAACTACTTTGCATTTGCGTGCTGTACGGGAGAAGACAACAAAGAATATCTAAGAGCAGACTGAATGTCGACGCGAGACTTTGTACAACCACTGTCACAATCGCCATTGAGTTACTTCGTTTCTGAAAGCGATAACTGCACCGATTCGAACCAGAATTGCTTTAATATTAGCCGATTCTTTTTCCACACTTCAACCTTATACTTAGTGCTATGTATCCCCTTACAAGTTAAAAATGTGTCTTTGGATCATCAGTGGCCGTCATGTTCCACTGACATATTCCACTAAAAGACCATGATGGGTGTTGAAGGGGGATAGTGCCGTCCAGAAAGATTTGAACTGCACTCCAATTACGTATCGTATGGGAGAAAATCCCAAACCTCCCTGCAAAGCAGCCTGACTCTGGTTATGAGATGTTTCACATACTATTGTACCCAAAAAGTAAGATCCATTTTTTTTTACAAAAACTCTTTATTTATTCTTCCAAATTTATTTCATCGCCTTCAAAGTAATCCCCTCCAGACACAATGCAACTTTTTTCCCAATCCTCAATGCATGCTAAAGAGTCATCGGCAGGGGTGACCTTCAAAGCTCGCGGCGATTCACGTTGAATCTCTTCAATCGACTCAATAGCCATATAGGCTTGTACAATAGCCATCGGGGCTCTTTGTTTCTGAAAGCAGTGGCTACAACCTTACCGCCAAGAGATTTGAACCTGATCCCTTTTGCTCAATAGCTGAGTACTTTGCCAAAAAGCCACGAGTGGGACTTTGTAATTATTTACTTATTTTTTAAATTTAGTAATTCTAATTTTATTATTTTTTCAAGTTATTTTCCCAAACCATTTATTATTAGTTAGTTGGCGACCGTTGATGTTGTATAAGAATGGATGAATTGCAGCCAGAATGATCCAACGATTGTTTTGAGTTTGTATGACATCGCATTCTATTGTTGTGGAAGATAACGCATAATTTTTTGGGTAGATGCGCTATTTTTCCCATATGGGAGGGACAACAATGGAGAATGGAACCATCTACATTACTCTCTTTGTTTGAAATGCATTCAGCAAAAGACAGAGGACGATTCTTTGTATTGGGAAGGCTTGCTTTCAACGCACTAAATCATTCTATTCTCCCCCAACCCCCTCCCCCTTCATTTTGGAATCAGAATATGGAACTTGGGAAAATAGAAATAATTTTGGCAGCAAAATAAGTTTATGGATTGTTGCTTTTTCGTGTGGCTCATCTTTCTGATATAGTAAAAAAAAAAAAAATAAAATACCGAAGAGCATATTGTGATACTTTTTTTTGCCGAATTAGGATAGATATCTCCCTCTTGAAGATTAATAAGGGCTTCGTTTATTTGAATGATAAGTTTTTCTCAGTAGAGAATAGTCATATCTTATAATAAAGCAAATACGATATTATTTTATTTGTTTCTATTTCTTATGAATTTTGGTTTTCAAAATAATTTATAAATTTTAAATTCAGCACTTTTAGAAAACAACTTAAAAGTTACAATATGTTAATTTCCATCAATTTATTTTATGCCCATTTATTTTTAAAGTGGTTATTTGTCCAATTTGTCTAATTTTGCCCAATTTTTAACCATTAAATTATTAAGAAGCACAGTTTAAAAAAAAACACCATTATTATTAAAATATTTCTTTATTTTCATAACTTTAAAATAGATAGTATCGATTTTAAATAATTTTAAAATTTATAATCCCTATATTTTTAAGAAAAAGACCAACATGTTTTCAAGCTGAATGATGAATCTATGCATGACATTGAATGATTTCTAATGAATATTTTTCGAATTTATTTTTTTTTTTAATAAATTTTTCATATTTTTTAAAATTGTTCATTGAAAAAGTAATATTCACCTTCATTTAATAAAGACTAACTACTTTACGAAAATTAAAAAAGCTATGCGAACAATTTAAAATGTACCAATTTTCCAACAGATAATTCCTGACGCCATTTTTATCTTTAACAGCATCTTATTATAATCCATTTAGTTCCAGCTACTGCTAAATTTAAAAAGAATAAAAAAAAAAGAAATATGTTCTTCAAAAACACCTTCAGATTAATTCTCGTTAGATTATTCTTCCGAGAAACTGAATCCCCGAGGCGCTGAAAAGAAAGTCCCTTTTAGAATCAGTGTTTTAAAGCCACGACTTTCCAACTTAATCAGGAAATCAGCAAGGTTGCAAAAAAAGAAGGGAAAAAAAGAAGAAAAAAGAAAAAGAAAAACAAACCGTGTGAACGCAGGAATCATTGGGCGAAATAAATCACTCCTTCCTCATTTGAAATAATTAAAAATAAATAAAAAAAAAAACACTTTACATATATCTTTTGAAATCTGAGGAAATCAGTCCGGAATATCTGTAGAAATGAATTCTTGAGAGAAACCTATATCTAAAAAAATCATGAGATGAGGAACAGAATTTAAGAATCGATATTCCCCCTTTTCAGAATTTTTTTATTCTAAAGATGTAGGGGGAGGATTGCTTACCTCTCGTGAACATGATTTAATTTTCGTCTGTTCCACCCTCGGAAGAGAGGTGTCAGGGAGATAAGCGGAGCTTTTAGAAGAAATTGATTAGTTCCTCTTCTTTCAGTTTTAAATTATTTCTTGAAAGTGATTCGTCGGTAAAAAGATATCATCGCTGCTTTTCAATGGCATCAAGGACATTGAGATTTTATTTTCAAGGATAGGGGATATTTTCTCTCGCATCGTAGGATCTGCGCGGACATCTAGAGGACACGGTGGCAAGAAGAATCAGTTGAAAGTTTGTATTATTTTAAAAGTATGGAAAAATAATTTTGCAATAGGAACATTTATGTTGGCTTTCATCATAGTTGCCTTTATCATATAAATTTTAAAACTTTACATCGAGTTTCTATTTAAATTCCTTCATAGAACGTTTCCTGACCAGTTTTTAAAAGCTTTCAAATACAGTGGGGTTTTATTTACAAGGACAAGGGGCATTTTCTTCACATTTTAAAAAATAAAGAAATTTGGAGGATACGATGACACTGATAGTCAATAGAAAGTTTGTATTACCTTATGAATTAGAAAAAAATTTTTTTTTCAATATGAATCTTTTTTGATGGGGTTAATCCTTGTTGCCTTTATATAATCAATCTCAAAAATGATAAATTCAGGTTCTAAATGTGCTCACTCTAGCTCATTCCTTACTTAGTTTTTGATCATTAAGAACATGGGGATTTTATTTGAGGACAGAGGTCCTTTTACATCATGTGTTAAATTGAAGAAATGTTTCATGTTTTTTGAAAGACTGTTCATAAATGTTGAAAGAATGTTCATGTTTTTAATTGAAATTTGGTTGAACTATCAAAGGGCACAATGGAATGGATAATTAGTAGAAAATGTTTCGTGATTTATGAATAAAAAATTATTTTGAAATATAATTCTTTATGCTGATCTTAATTATAAAAGTTTGTAACATATCAAGGTGAAAAAAATTATATTCAAATATAAATATGTTCATTCATACATCATTTCCTGATGAATTTCCAGAGACTGTCAAGGGCATTAGGATCTTATTTTCAAAGACAAATGTCAATTTTCTTCACCTCATGAAATGCAGAAATCTGGAACACGAGTGTAGGGTGGCACGGATAATCAGTAGTAATATGAACCTTAATGTTACCAATTTTTAGTAGAGCGGCATTTTTAATTTCCTTACTATTATCACAGACTAATTCAGTTTTATTTCACCCACGTATTCATTTAAGTATAAGCACAAATGCTGGCCAAAACAATTAAAAACAGGAAAAAAGGAATTTCAAATAGGGATGACTATTACTACTAATACTATTGCATCATACATGAGTTTAAATCTGAAATGGCTCTTTACAGATTCGTAAACGGTATGGGGCTGAACCTGTACTACCAGAGTTTTAAGTTTTAGATTAACATCCCTCAAGCATGGCATCCAGGACGTTCGCATCTTCCTCCTATTCTCCTCGAGCCCAACGCGGCCTGATAGCCAATCGGCTAGTGTTCTGAAATTTGGTACCACAGGCCTCATATGTATCATAAATGACCGTGAAAGTTTTCAGGGAAGAAAGTCCTCTTCTATCCGTCAGTGGATCCTCGTGAAATACTCCTGCAGCCATATGATCAATTGGCTAGCGATCTGGCTTTTGGCACCACAGATTTCAGATTCGAATCCTGGCAGAGGCATGGATGTTTGTGAGTGGTTCGGAATCCACTTTAAACTGTAGGTCCCGGTGTGTCTTGCTCTCGCGTGCACAAGATGCCCGTTGAGCGACAAACCAAGGCAATCGTAACGTATATAGAGAAGTACTTACGTAGCCAATACTAACGTAGACACAGAAGTTTTGGATTCGGCTGAGAGTTTCGAACCTTCGGTTCAGAAAACTAAATATGGTAATTATTCCAAATGAGCAAAAATGAAATTACATTGTGTGACAACTGTGGAAAAATGGGACGAAATATGCCAAACTAGAAAAATAGTTAAATATATACAATTAAATCCCGAATATTAAATAATAGCCATCTGGCTGGAGGCTTTTAGAAAACATGACATTTCAATATTTCGCCTCATGAAGTGGGTCTCATTAAAAAAAAATTTCCATGCTCAAAAGTTTTGCAAAAAAAAAAATCCATTTTCTTTTCATAAAGAATTTAAAAAAAAAAAACTGCCAAGTAATAATATTCTCTTCAGAATTTCTGCTTGAGGTGGAGCCCGCTTAATAAAACAGTGGTCGACGCTTCGTTGGCAACAGGAGTCAAAATAATTAAATCTGAAAACGAAAAGGCAGTGAGGTGGAAAATTGGTATTAAATTTCGATGTAGATATAAATAGTATTAACGAAAAAGAAATTTTTTTTTTAAACTGCGATAATGTCTTTCTTTAAATGCTCTCCTCTAATAAAAATTCTCCAGGAATATTTCAAAAAAATTCTGTCTGTGTTTTCAAACTCATTTAAAAGTCAAATAAAATAATTTTTGGACACTTTTAAAACAAGATGATTTTGAAACATGTTGATGTATCCAGTTTCATATTCAGACTCATTTTAGTCTGACACCTAAGGGCAGAACCATTTAATGAGTTCGCAGTTCAAATGCCCTATTGAAGGTTTCGATGCTTTTGTATTCATTTTTATCCTTTAAAACATATCATCAGGTTCATTCATAGATTAACAAAATCCATCACTGCGGGAAAAGCAATATCTTCAGTGAGAAATCTTTTATTATGTACTAAATTGCTTTTAAAAGCCTCAGGTTATTCGATTAAAACGCGATTTAAATTGATATTTATAAGCTCATTTTCGTGGGATAATTTTTGTGTTTTACAATTCTGAAGTGTAGGTTCCCTTTATCTGTTATTCTTCAGTACTTTTAAAATAATGAGGAATTTTAAAATCTTGGTCGAAATGCCTCGTGGATTTCGATTTCGGAATACAATAGGTTTGTGTTTTTCATATTATGGGAAACAATTGACTCGGTGCCTTTCAAAGAGATGTGCCAATTTGACTCACCAATAAAATACTTTTTTTAATGAATACTTGTTTCCAGTGTATCTACCATAAGTAGGTGAGCAGACAGTCTGCACATGGATCATTTCTATGAGAAGCCTTTTTATTTCAAATTATAGTATTCTTTCTCAAACACTTTTTGATATGAAAACAGTTTTTAAATTGTTTAGTGTGAAGCAGTCAGTTCGGGTGCGTTAGGTTTTCATGTAAAGTTTGAAGTGTTAATCATTTCAAAACTATGCATAATTTGATAAATCGAAATTTATCATTGATAATCATCGTGTAGAAAAATGTTGAGAGGAGAGTGGGTTCTTCATGTAATGGAGGATTGTTTGGTTTGTCGCTCTACTGGCCTCTTGTGGACATTTTAGGCTTTAGGACATTTTAGGCTATTTGTGGACATTTTAGGCATTTTAGGCCGGGACCTGCAGTTTAATCTGGATTCCGAACCCCTCACAAACATCTTTGCCACCTCCAGGATTGTGGTACCAAAGGGTAGATACCAGAAGCTCCGTCTGGATAGCGGTGACGCTTATTGTTTAAAGAGAACTGGTTCCAATCGAAATGCCTTCAACAGCAAGTTCTTTTTCTAATTGAATGAATTTCATTACGGAAAGAAATGCATGCAAGTCATCCAAAATAATGCTTAATGCTTAAAGACTTTATTTGAGATGTGAACGATTAAAAAAATGTACACTATTCAAAATTCTAGTCGTTCAGTTTTTTTTTTTTAATTTATTTTATTCTTCTTTTGATTGCACGGGAGTTCCTAAAATCAAAGAGGAGAAAATAAAGTATTTCTAACTAAAACTGAATCCTTATTTATCTTTTATTTTATTTATTTATGGACTTCTTTTAAGTTCGTCTTACTTGTTAATCACCGTTAAATTCGATTTGCATTTATGGGCAAATCATCATTTTCTTTTAATTCTCAAAAAGTTTTGGTTAATTTGTGAGCGTGGTAAAAGCGGAACAGCAAAGTGTGTCTTGATTTGGTTAAAGTTCAAATCTAATTCTCCAGGGAAGGCTTTGATGGGCCATCAAAGGATTTTCTTTCGGTAATTGCATATTCTTCGTAATGCTGTTTAATTCTTCCAACAAGGATGAAGGCAAAGCTTCTTTTTTTTGTTTTTCTTGCCTGGATTCTAATTGTTAAATGATTCCACAAACTCATCTTCACCTGGATGCCATTTTTTTGTGTGGAAAGCACACCCGATGAGCAAGTCAATAAGAATGGATCACGGATTAAAAATTCCTCAATAACGGTTTAATGAAAATGAGGTTCTTTGCCTTTCATATGAAATGAAGCTTGAGTATGCATAATTAACTAATTCGATTTTTTTTTCATGGTGCATTATAAATAAAATTGGAGTCGAATTTCGAATTTCTAACTCATTACCTTTCGGGGTTGATTTGATCAAGTATATGATTGTTCATTGAAATATTAATCTCAATCTTGATAGTTTTCTTGAAAAGTTAGTTTCAATGAGTTTTTTTTTCTGAGAGAGAGTATACTCACTCACAAAGACACACACACAAATATACATAATAATACAATTAACAGAGAATGCACCAAAAACAAGTCTATTTTGCATTACATAAATCATAAAGTTATTCGCAATAGATAAATTATCCTGTAGATAATATCAGATTTACAAATTGTATAACAAAATCATCATGACACATAGCTTATAATGACACATGACATAACTCATGCTCTGAATATTATATCTGAGAGTAATATCCTAAGAGTTATATCAACACGATAGCTGATTATGTATGTATATAAAGTACCTAAACTTATCTATACGCTATATATATATATTCTTGCCCTCCATGTATGGATTAGTCTATTTTAACACAATTTATTTTGAATTGAAAATAATAAATACAAATAAAGGGAAATTTATTCCTGATTTAGGAAAACTCCTGATGACACAGGGAAAATCTGAACACATCTGAAATCAGTATCATCGTGTCTTATAATAGGCAATAAATAACTTCTTTTTTTTTTTTTTTTTTTGAAAACGTAATTTGAAAAATTTACATAGCAATTTTAAGTGTAATACTTTTTAAATCATTTTAAAGATTGTTTTTTTTCTCCTTTTTTTTAATACTAAAAAAAAAAAAATTTTTTTTTTTTAAATTCCACTGAAATATAATAATGTTAAATTTGACACATGCAGCTCCACATATATGGAAATTGATGACAATCAAATGAATTTGAAATCTAATTTTAAAAAGCTCACTGCATGTATTGAACTGTAGTGGGTATTACTACTTTTATTTAATAGAGTAACACTTTAAGAAGACTTAAATTTCTCTTTGAGTTTAATTAGTTTTGAAAGAATTTTGAATTTAAGTAATAACAAAATTACACATTTCCTTTTTTTTAAAATTAAATTAATTAATTGCCCAAATAATGCTTTTTAAAGATAAAATTGTTTCAATTTCACTAGATTATATTTTGTATCAAATAAAATCATTTATTATATTTAATTCAATTGAATTTTATGTTTTGTGATGGGTGAAAAGGAATTAATTAATATTGTTGTTGTTGTTGTTATTTATCCCCCTTGGTAGATGTCTAATCTAGACCAAATCCACGAACCCGTATGGACTCATGGTTGAAGGGGAAGGAAGCAGCTTCTGTTGTGAAGGAGCACCCGTAGTTAGAAATCTGACCCATAGGCTCAACAGTCTTATGAGACCGGGACCTACGGCTTAAAGTGGATTCCAAACCACTACACACACCCATGGGACCGCTAGGACTCGAACCCGAAACCTGTGGTAACGAGCGCCAGAGCACTAGCCACGTGACCATTCAGGCCCATTAATTAATATTAAAGACACTAAAGGGTGGTGCTTTCAAGTTTAAAAGCGCCATAAAATAAAAGTTCAATGTAAAAGTTGAAACAGCTGTCACACACTGTACAACAGCAGCTACTCTTCTGCATACAATGCACTCCTATCCATTATGTGACTAGAAGGAAGAGGAAAAGTGCGAATCGTTAACCATCCGCTGATTACGACTGTGTTTTATCATTTGTCAGGCATTTATCCAGGTGGAAACGAATCGCGTTTTGATAATCTCTCCTAAAGTTCTCCATTTTTTTCCGTTTCTCGCTGATTTATAATTCGCTTCGGAGTTGCCGCACCTGCAGAAATGAGACAAAAGTCATTTAATGAAAGTTCTATTGTCTTTATGTGGGTGGACATTCGGGAAGAATCGCATTCATTGCGGCATTGCGAAGGTCTGTGATTGAAGGGGGAAGTGTATTCTGTTTGATTATCTACAGATACATTTCGTACGTTGATTGTCGGGATACAGCAAAAGAGTTTCTTAGCAAAGAAGTAGATTAAAAAACAAGCAATATATATATAAAAAAAAATTATGTCTATTCCTAGTTTTTTTTTCAATATATTGCAGAAAATCCTTTATAAATAAAGTTGAAATTTTCATCTTACATCTGGCGCCATCTATTTGTAGATACATGCACACTTAAATCTCCTGTGACAACTCCGGAGCCGGTTTCCCAGAAAAGAGCTCACGAAAACTGGAAAAAGGATCGGGCAAGATTTCCGGAAAAGTCCCTTTTGGCGAACAACTCCATCGCTTAATGGGTTCTAAGCTCCCTCCCGCCTTTGTCATTCTTTTTTTTTTTTTTCCTTTTTCGAAAACTAAAGCGAACCTCCTTTCTGGGAATTAAAATAAGGCCTTCTAATTTCATAAATGCTCTTTTAATTGAAAGGGATCCCCTTTCAGAAGGTAAACAGAACTCGCATCTCGCAAACGCTGACAGAATTCCTCACATTAAATAGACGAACAGATTTCAATGGATTCGTAACTTATTTTAAACGGAACAGTTTTTTGAGAATTATTTTGTTGAAGATAATCTTAAGCGTATCGTTTTCGATGATATTCATCAACAACATGAATACATGTAAATAGTTCTTCATGGAAGCTACGTGTCTTTCATCTTAAAATGAATAGCGAAAATGTAGTAAAATAAAAGGTATAAACTGTAACAATAAATAAGTCACGAAATATTTCTTTTCATGAGTTGTTTATGGAGAATCTATTTATTCTGCTGTAGATAGTGAGTCTCGAATTTTTTTAAAGAAATCTTACCTGCTTCCAAAAGGGAGGGAGTCCTTTCGTTTTCATATTTTGGTGAGGTGTAAATAAATTGTGTTTGAAACGAAAATGCAGGCAGATCTTCCTATTTAATGTAAAATGTTTGGTGTGCTGTTAGAGGAGTTTTCAATTGTCGTGCATTTTTTTTTTTTTTTTCTGTTTATATTAGCTTTACGAGAGCCAGATGGCCGAGTGGCTACCGCTCTGGTACAAGGTACCACAGTTTAGTGTCCCAATGGTGCCATGGGTGTTTGTAATGGTTCGAATCCACTTTAAACCGTAGGTCCCGGTCTGATAGGATCGTAGAGCGTTGTGGGGGGGTGACTCTTCCTCCGTAGCTTACCTTCAAGCTACACGACATAAGAAGGTTCAAGCTACACGACATATATGTTACTCGCGTCCATAATATGTCTTCAAGCTTCCCGTGCCTTATGGGTAGTGCTAAATGAGTAACGTCTGTGCAGCTCTTGCTGATGGCAAAAATATAACTGTTTCTGTATTTACCACGTTACACGATAGTCTCTTGTCGAACACCAGGTTGCAACTTTAATATATTGCATGCTTGGTAGGATTTGTAAATGGTGTAAATTTGTATTTGGTGTCCACCGCAATTGTAACTTTTCACTATCACTGCTTTCACCATCGGCGAGTGTTCATAGGTAACATGAATCTTTCATGGTTCAGGATTCCTTTTTTTTTTTCTTCATTCTATATCTTGTAATCCTTTGTTTTTACAAAATGCACTATTTCATTGCCTTCATTTACAATCGATGGTGATCTTTTAAAATCAACCATAAAATTTTTTTTTAACCAATGCTCTCTTCCTGGCAGCACACCCAAGTCTCCAGTCTCTTCAAATTTCACAATCATCTTCTTCAAACCATTCTTCGACATGGGCCCTTTTCGCAATCCCTTTAAACGAAGATATTCACGCAGTGCAGCTAACCTATTGGTGCCGTTCATATAAAACAATCGTACTAGTACAGCTCGAACTTTCTTCAATAAGAGCATGATTAACCATGACAAAGGCACGCAGAAGACATCACTTTCGGTCTCTGACTGCATGTCTCTTGATAGGTTTGACTAATTTGCACAAGGAATTTTTGAAAAGGCCATCTGGTGGTCAAAATCTGAACCATTTTTTTATTCCAGACATCTTGTTCCCCATGGTCCATATACCGTTTATACCAATAATTTCGTCATAATCCAATTAGAAGAACGTGTTCTACAGGGGTCTGAATAGGGTCATCTGAATTATAACCACTCTGAATATGAGTTCACTGTTTTAATACGCCTCTATATCTGATATAGGAAATTCATATTTGCCTAAAGTATTATATTAACAATTATTATTAGGATATTATTTATTATAAGGATTATTGCGATCTTTTAAGTACTTTTTCAATTTACAATTATTAGTTCACCCTCTCTCTATATATATCTCGTTCAAATTTTCAATCCTTAATAAAATACTTTTTATTCATCCACTCACGTTCAGATACATTGTTTTGAACTTGTGTAGTGGATGACACTGGATGTTTTTTTCAAATATTATTTAATTCATTAAATTTAATAAATTAATTTTTTTTTTTTTTTTTTTTTTAGATTTAAGTTGCATACATCTACCAAAAGATGGCGCCAGATGTTTGAAGAAAATTTCAACTTTATTTGCAAAGGACTTCTCTGCTATATAGTGAAAAAAAAAGCTGTATTTTGTTAGATTATTTAGAGACATATTTCGTGCATTGATTGCGGAGTTACAGCAACTGAGGTTCTTAACAAAGAAGAAGAAAAGTCTTGGCGTTAAGGTATTAATGTTATAAGCTTAATGTTTTTATATTTGATTGTTACGTCTTAATAGAATGAAATATCTTAATATCTGGAAATTATGTATTAAAGCGCATATGAAATAGATTTATAATTATTTTGTCACTTTTCAGGTGAAGTATTGACTCGTTAGTGTCAGTATTGAAATATTGGGGCCTGATGGGTGAGTGTCTGGCGCTCGGTGTCACAGGTTTCGGGTTCGTGTCCCGGCGTAGTGCCGTAGAGGTTTGTAGTGGTTCGGAATCCACTTTAAACCGTAAGACCCGGTCTAACACGATCGTAGACTGTTAAGGGGGTATTGTTACTCCTCGTCCATAGCTTCTCTTCAAGCTACACGCAACTCCCTGGATAGTGCTAAATGAGTAACGTCAGTGCGGCGCTTGCCTTAAGGCATCAAAGACAAATGTCTCAGTATTTGCCGGCTGCATTAGAGCAAAAAAATGTATTATAAGGATTATTTCGATTTTTGAGTGATTTTTTTTTTGTTTAATTGTTTGCAAAATTATATATTTTATAAAGCAAGTGTACCTCTATCAAATACTAAAATTAATTATATATTGATTACTGTTAATTTCCCTTTATTAAATTTCAGCTTTCTCCCCCACAAAATATATTTTTAAGTAAATTAAAACACAAATTGAATTTGACTCCTTTAAAAATCCTTCTCAAACGGCGATCCCATTTATTAGAGCGAGAAGCGTCGTGCGCCTGAAAGGACTCCTGTGACAGCCCGGAGCCGGTTTCCTGGAAGAGCGCTCACGAAAACCGGAAAAAGGATCGGACAAGATTTCCGGAAAAGTCCCTTTCAGCGGACAACTCCGTCGCTTAATGGGTCCTAAGCTCCCTCCCGTCTTTGCCATTCATTTTTCTTTTATTTCTTCTTCTTCTTCGAAAACCGAAGCGAACCTCCTTTCTGGGAATTAAAATAAGGCATCAGCATGCGCGCCTTCTAATTCCATAAATGCTATTTTAATTGAAAGGATCCCCTTTCGGAAGGTGTAACAGAACTCGTATCTGGCAAACGCGCTGACAGCATTCCTGACGTTAAATAGACGAACATATTTGAACAGATTCGTAACTTATTTTAAATGGAACAGGTTTTTTTTCGAATTATTTTGTTGAAGATAATCTTAAGCGTATCGTTTTCGATGATATTCATCAATAACATTAATACATGAATATATGTATATATAGTTCTTCATGAAAGCTACGTGTCTTTCATCTTAAAATGAATAATTTAAGCGAAACTGTAGTAAAATAAGAAGTATAAATTGTATCAATAAATAAGTAACGAAATATTTCTTTTCATGAGTTGTTTATGAGGATTCTATTTATTCTGCTGCAGATTGTGTATCTCGAATTGTTTTTTAAAGAAATCTTTCATGCGTCGTATATGGATGGAGTCGTTTCGATTTCATGTTTTGGTGACGATTAAATGAATTGTGTTTGAAACGAAAATGCAGGCAGATCTTCCTATTTCATGGAAAATGTTTGGTGTGCTTCTAGAGGAATTGTATATAATTCTATTGATATAATAATTCAATTATTGTAATTCCAATTGTCATACAAGTTTCTTTCCAGTGTATATTATCTTTACAGATATGAGATGAAATAGCTCATAAATTGACGAAAATGTGACATCACTGCAATTCACTACAACATCACTATTATATGGCTTTCAAAAGAAATGTACAATCAATCAACTGTGTATAAAATAGAACAATCAAGCATCAAGACAATGGAATGAATTGTGGCCAACGTGATGCCATCATTCAACATACATACCATCAAACATATCGGTTCCTCCACGACGAACGAAATTCTTTCAATGACCCTACTACCAGATATCGCATGGACCAGTATCCGACAGAAGGTGGCCGGGGCAACAAAAAATGTTTTGTAGAAGCAAAAATTGTTTTGACATACCATGAAACATGGGAGCGGGAACCATATTGCAAGAAAATTTTAGATGTAAAGTTTTTTAGCGTTTGTGTAACTGCGGAGTTTGGAGCCCCTGATTTTAAAAGTAACATACCTTCAATTATCAGAATAGCCATCATAAAGCCAAAACACACCAACACACATAAACGTTTCTAACTGATTAAGAAATTTATACTTTTAAATGCAAAACATTTTGATTTTTTTTTTCAACATTTCATCCCCCTTTTATAAGAAGATTAGATTTCATTTCAAATTCTCTTGTTTAATATTCTAGAATTTTTTTCAATCCAAAGTAAATCATTAAAATTCATGAACAGCCTTTTTTTTTCGTTATTTCACTTTGTATTATAATTTTGCGTGTAAACGAACAAAAAGAAAAGAAAGTTTTTTTTGTTTTCACTGTGTGAATGTCTTATATTTTCCTTTCAGCTTTAATTTAATGCTTTGATAAATGTTGGATTTCCATTTTTTTTCCATGGTGTTGCTAATGATTGTCTTTATTTCGTAGTGTTGATAACGGTGCCAATGGTTTCTTTCATCTTGATACTATTCACATTTTCAGTTGTAAGGTTCAACAATCAAATTTACAACATTTTGTGTACCTTCGATTTGTTAAGCACTGTAAAAAACTCATTCTTTTTAATTATTTATCCTAAAACTAGACTGTTCCATTCAACCATCAAGTGTAGGAATCTTGTTTTCTGTAATTTATTTGCAGAATCTATGTGCTGCTGAGTGAGAAACCCTTAAAACTACCTCCGAGGGGATGGAGTTATTGAATTGTGCTATCTGCGCTCGTAATATACTACTTCTGAGTAGAAGGATCACCTTGTTATTAGTAATAAACAATAAGCATTTCGACTGCATGCAGTATGGAAATGACTAAAACATGTCTGAAGATTTGATAGTGAACAACATAAAAAATACTTTCAAAAATGCGGGTTTTGTACTGTTGAAACGGTCCAGCAACTTCAAGAGTCTAATTTAAACAACTAATTATTTATGACACATTTGAAAGAATTTCTAAGCATCTTGGGTGTAATTCAATAACTTAACAAAATCCATTGATGAAAATACAAGCAAATTTTGATGAAAAGTCATGGTAATACGACTTTTCATCAAAATCTTTAATGTTTGTAATATGGCTATATGTAATCATCTGAAGATTAACAGCTCGTAAATTCCAGAAGCATAATATATTTTTTTTATCATCCAAGAGTTAGAATAAACCGTGCTGCAGTCTTATGACGGTATTTTTAAAATTTTAATTCTTAAAAATATTTATAATCTAATTCATTTAATTTTCAGGGTTTGCGCAGAGATTTAGGTCTCTTTATTAGTAAGATTTCAAAGTTTAAAAATTTAGCAACTAATTGAATTTATCTTCAGCTCACAGGTT
Source organism: Caerostris extrusa (assembly GCA_021605095.1). Taxonomy (NCBI): domain Eukaryota; kingdom Metazoa; phylum Arthropoda; class Arachnida; order Araneae; family Araneidae; genus Caerostris; species Caerostris extrusa. Next base: position 20,037 of record BPLR01011226.1, read on the forward strand.
TTACTAAATCTTCCAATATATCTTTAAAGCTCCAAACAATATTTCAGTATGCCACATGGCATTATTTGTTTTAAATAATGCTAAGTGGCACTCATTTTTTGTGGCATGATGTTTCATGTCCCAAATTTCTTGATTGCATTGTATTAGTTATTTGTAGATGATAGTTTTAAATTTTACGTTTTTCTCAACACAAAAGATCAGTTTACAAAATATAATGGTATTAGTGGATCAATTCAAAACATAATGGTATCAGTGTGTCAGTTCAAAATATAGTGGATCAGTTCACAAAATTTTGAAGGCGTTTACAATTTCTCTGGTGAAAAAAAGATTTCATTTTATCTGTTCTGAGTTTAACTCCCACTTCGAATTTTTTTTTTTTGTTTATAAGTCTGTCAAATTGCTTTCCTAATTATTTTTCAAGAATTGACACTCTGTTTATTTATTTATTATTTATTATTTCATTACTGGTTAAAAACGATTTTTACTAATTAATTCGGATTTTTGTTTCATGATTAAATACTTTAATTTGCTCAAGTTTCATTTTCTTTTGAAATCTATTCAATATCTCGACTTATACAAAAATAGTTCAAATCTTCCAAATCTTAAAATTCATTTTACTATTTAATAGACATTGTAGAATAAAACCATGTTGTATGATATGGATTTTATGAATACATAATAATGGCTTTAGGGTTTGATTAACATCATTAAAAATTTGAAATTTAAGAATCAAAATTTAATCTAAAGAATTTACTCCATAGAAATAAACATCTACAAAATATGCTGAATGTATAAAGCTATAACTTTCTACTTATTTAGTAAACATCTAAAATATAACATTATTAATATTCTTTGTGTTTTTTTGTCACCAATTATGAATACGCAAAAAAAAATTTAACTTTTAATTACAATACATATTTTTTATTTCAGATTGTTCAACAAAAATTTTATTAACTTTGTCAACAACATGTAAAATTAAGAATCTGAAACATTTATGTTTCTAGCATAAATAATATTCAAGAAAAAAAGTGTACCTGATTTTTTTTTCATTAGTGTACATTCATCTTATGAAAGTGCAGTCCAAAAATATAAAGTTTAACTAAAATTACTTATATTATATAATTAAACGAAAAATATAAACTCATGTTTGGGAAAATTGCACACCATGAAGGACTTACGTGAGTGAGCTGAAATTTTCAGGAAATGCAAATTAGCGCATGATATGCAAATGATTAGAATTTCAAATCCGTAGCGTATGCGTATGGTGAGCAGCGTCCTCTGAACGGCGGATGGATCCAAATAAATAGACGGCTGTAGCCAGGCGTGTATGGTTATCTGCTAGTGGTAAACGTTAGCTCAATCGTTACTTAGGCCTCTTCGACGAAAGAGAGCGAGATTTGAACAACTTACAGAGGTTGAACGGGGAGAATCATCGGCTTTCGTGAAGCTGGATTGTCTTATCGTGCAGCAGCCGCTCGTGTGCAGCGTAACAGCAGCACAGTGATGCGTCTTTGAAGCAGTGGACGGACGAGTGTCGGACAACTCGGAAATCCGGGAGTGGACCCCGAAATGTGACGTCAGCTCGCGATGATAGACATCTGGGCCGCATGGCGCTGAAGGACCGTACAGCTTCCTCTAGACAATTTGCAGCACAGTGGTCAATAGCTACAGGTGTTTTATTGTGTGCTTCATCAATTCGTAGACGTCTGCTGCAGCGTGGACTGCGCGCAAGGACTCCTTTATACAGGATCCTCTTACGTTAAACTATCGCCGCCTGCGGCTACAATGGGCCACTCAGCATAGAGACTGGCGTGCTGATTGGCAGCAAGTCGTGTTTTCTGACGAATCCCGCTTTAATTTGTGGTACCATGATGGCCGCATTCGTGTCAGACGCTATGCCGGTGAACGCCACCTTCCGGAGTGCATTATCGAACGCCACAGTGGACGAACACCCGGAGTTATGGTCTGGGGTGCCATAGCATATCATGGACGATCTCAATTGCTAAGAATTTTGGGCAATCTGAACAACAACCGGTACATCAGTAAAGTTCTACAGCCCAAGCTGTTCCCTTCCTTCAGAGCTTGCCAGGCGCTGTATTTCAACAGGACAATGCCGCCCTCATATCGCTAGGACTGTTCAATCCTTCTTTGCAACGAGGCAGGTACAGCTTCTTCCTTGGACTGCGTATTCCCCGGATATGTCGCCGATTGAACATGTGTGGGATTTCGTTGGTCGGCGTCTCGCTCGTGATCCTCGCCCTGTTGCTTCTTCAGACGAACTTTGGGTGCGCATACAAACAATATGGAATGCTCTTCCTCAGGTAGACATTCAAAATTTGTTTGACTCCATGCCACGTCGTAGCAGCACTTATTGCGGCGCGTGGTGGCTACACACAAATACTGATTCCGATATCTTGTTTGCTTGTTTGTTTATGTTGTCGATGTTTGTTTGCTTTGAACATTTAATCATTTATTTGTACCACTACCCACTACCACTCAACTGTGTATTAAATGTCATTCAATTTAGACGATTCCTTCATGGTGTTGCAATTTTCACAAACATGAGTTTATTTTAGAATTTTCAGTAGATTATTCATATTAATTTAGGCTTACTGCATTCTCAATTAATCTTTTTTTATATTGTTTGTGCTGTTTTGATTCTTTTTAAAGCTAATTTCAACCTTCTTTCATTTTTTTTTTTGTGTTGTCACACATAGATTAAGTGTGTGTCAGACAATACAAGATACAATTCTAACGTCCTTCAAAAACATCGTCCTTCTCTATAAATCATTTTAATAAAAAAAAAATTACGCTAAGAATGTTTAATATTTTTAAATTTTTATAAGTTTTGAAACTTGCTTACACGCTATGCACTTTAATTAAAATAGAAGAAATAAATGAATTTCATGAGTATGTTGCCAACTGACACAGTAAGAATTTTACGCGCAGCAGTTGTTATTTTGTATTTTTACTTCGAAGAAAACAGAAAATATACTTTAATTTTAATATCTTCCGTAAATCATCTGTTGTTTATAAATATTCACAACTTGAAGTTTATTCTTCAAGAACCTGCGTTACAGATGATAATAAAATTTCTTATATTTATATTAGTTGCTTGTAAATTTTTGTAGCGAAAAATTTAAGACTAACAAATAATAGTTAAAAACTTTAAAGCCAAATTAAGAAGTAAATATTACTTAATGGCAAATTGATCTTAAATATTAGTCTCGATCAGACTTTGAGGATGTATGCTCCCAAATGGCTGTTTTATAAGAAATTGAAAAAAACTTGTTCAACGTTTATTACTATTCGAAATAAAAATATATTAGACAGTTAAAAATATATAATTATAGAATAAAATATTAGAATGTTAAAAATATATTAGTTAATTATGCATTATATAAAAATAATAATCAAAATGTAGTTTAAAATTAAAAAAAAAATGAAACTATCCACTGTCCTTCAAAATAGATTTGGTACTTTTGTTTACCTTTTATATTTTTAACAACAGATTCTTCTACTTCAATTAGCGCGAAAAAGCCCCATGGTGACTTCAAGGCGGGTCGCGGGTTGGCCCGCAAAATGTTCAAATCCGTCTTGAACGCGGAATGCAAATAATTTTGTTGAGACTGTCCATGTTTCTCATTTGCTTATTATTTATGTAGTTCGTTATCAAAAACCTCCTTTCAAAACAATTTATTTTCAAAAATTTAAAATTTTTATTTTTATTTTACAAATAGCTTTAACATTTAAAACAATTTTAAGGGAGAAAATTCAATATCAAAGATGCACACAAACGAAAATTCAACGGTTTATCATTCATATATTCATTAAATACAAAAAGGAAAACAAAAGGAAAAGAATTTCCCAAAATTACTTACTGTTCTGTACAAATTTATTTACTTATACATTGTAAATTAACATTCTCGATTAAAAATAAGCTAATGAATTAAACATTCACGAAAACATTGTGAATTAAACATTCAAGAAAAAAAGTTTATTTAAATCAAAGCTTATACACTGAAGTGACAAAGTCATGGGATACCAATATGCAAATTTTCAGATGGCAGTAGCATCACGTAGAATAGGTATAAATGAGCACTGGCTTTCGCAGAACTTTCATTCTCTTCTAGTTATTCATGTGAAGAGGTTTCGACGTGATGATGACCGCACGACGGGAATTAACAGACTTTGAACGCGGAATGTTAGTTGGAGCTGGACGCATGGGTCATGCCATTTCGGGAAATCGTTAGGAATTCAACATTCCCAGATGCACTGTGTCAAGAGTGTGCCGAGAGTATGAAATTTCAGGCATAACATCCCACCATGGACAGCGCAGTGGTCGACCGCCTGCACTAACGACCGAGACCGGCGACGTCTGCAAAGAGTCGTAAATTCTAACAGACAAGCAACACTGCGTCAAATAACCGCAGAAATCAATGTGGACGCAAGGGACTTGTCTGTTAGAACTGTGCGGGAGAAATTTGGCTTTCTTGGGCTATTCCAGCAGAAGACCGACTCGAGTGCTTTTTTTGACAGAACGACATCGCTTGCAGCGACTCTCGTGGGCACGTGAGCATATCGGATGGTCCCTAGATGAATGGAAAACCGTGGCCTGGTCCGATGAGTCACGATTTCAGTTGGTAAGAGCTGATGGTAGGTTCGAGTGTGGCGCAGACCCCACGAAGCCATGGACCCAAACTGTCAGCAAGGCACTGTTCAAGCTGGTGGTGGCTCCGCTAATGGTGTGGGCTGTTTTTTTCATGGCATGGACTTGGTCCTCTGTGCGACTGGACCGAACATTGACTGGAAATGCTTATGTTCAGCTACTTGAAGATCACTTGCAGCCATTCATGGACTTCATGTAGCCAAACAACGATGGGATTTTTTATGGATGACAATGCGCCATGTCACCGGGCCACAACTGTTCGCGATTGGTTTGAAGAACATTCTGGACAATTCCAACGAATGATCTGGCCACCTAGATCGCCCGACATGAATCCCATCGAGCATTTATGGGACATCATCGAGAGGTCTGTTCGTGCCCAAAATCCTGCACCATCAACGCTTTCACAATTATGGACGTCTATCGGGACAGCATGGCTCAATATTCCTGCAGAAGACTTCCAACGACTTTGTTGAGTCCATGCCACGTCGAGTTGCTGCACTTCGCCGGGCGAAAGGAGGACCGACACGGTATTAAGAGGTATCCCATGACTTTTGTCACTTCAGTGTAAATTATTAAACGCATTGATTTTGAATCTAATTTACTTATATTTTTTTAAATTTATGCTGATTTATTGTTAATGAATAATAAGGAATTTGAGATGAATTTTTCAAAAACTTTGTTATTTTTTATTTTAATCAAATTTGTCATGCAAGAAAACAATTTTTTTTAATTAAAAAGAGGGTTAATATGTTTTCTTTTTTATACACAAGATAAAAAAAATGAATTGATTCAGTGAAAAAGATCTGTTTTGGTTATTGTTTTTTTAATTTGTATATATAAAAAAAAAAAAAAAAAATCTTGTTTTACAATACAACACTCTTTATCGGGCTTCAATATCAAATCCTTCTACGATTTCAGAAATATGCCCTATTCATGGAAATTGAACATTAAATAAAAATATAATAAGTTAAATATCAAAGTCGTTTTCTTTTGTCGATTATTTGCCCTTTTTATTTAATAAAAAAAAGAATAATTAGATTTGTTTTCGGATTTTTTTGTTGTGCATAAAATAAAAATATTCATGAACTTATAGGAAAAAATTTTTTTCACAGATTCCGAAATACCAACTGAATAGAACGTTTAGAAATTCATATTTGTTAATCCATAGTTATCTGTTAATCCCTTGTTATGGATAATTTGTTATTTTTTTTGTTTAAAACAGCTAGAAAATTACAAAAAAATTCTTATTAAAAATTCTAATATTCTAATTAAACAAAAACAGTGTTTTTGCAATTTAAAGATGTGATTT
>BPLR01011227.1:0-159452 GCA_021605095.1 Caerostris extrusa
ATCAATATTATTATATTATCTATGTTTACATGTTAGAATAATAGTAAAACACAAGAATAATAACTCATTATGATTCAATTTTTCCCACCAAAAAATTGTCTATAAGGGTCTAAATCTAATATGGGGATATATAATTTTATATGCAGCCCGCGGAGTTAGGATGCATTTCCAAAGTGGGTTGGTCACCCCTGGTCTGAGAATTTAATTTCTTAGAAATATAAAGAAGTTCTTACAATAGAATAGAAAATTGACTTCTGGATGAGTTTATTGCTTTTCTATAGATTTAATACATTCAATTGGAAAGATAGGACTGAAAATAATGATCCCTTTATAAGCCTTTAATATATGGTATTATTTGATAGAAATTTCACAATAGTAAACATGCAAGGGCTTTTTAACTGTAGATAGAAAATGAGTATTTTATGAGAAAGTTTTAGAAGCGCTGACTTAAACATGCACAAGTTTGTTCATACACAAATGGTAATATAATTTTCGTGCTGTTTTTCTTCAACTAATAGCAGCACTGTTTGAAAAACGTAGACCTCATGGAAGTAATGAAGACAAGAATATAAACATCGAGAGAGAGAACTAGAAGTTATCTTAGAATTCAAAAGAGATACATATTCGGTGGCTGAAACATTCCTTTTTAAGTCATAAAGACAAATATACATCTGATTTAAAATGTAATGAGTTTATATCTTTGACTCCTTAAAAATTCACATTTTATGTAAAACTTTCAAAGTTTTTAAATTAAAATAAGGAAAATTTATTATGTAATATAGATATTGAAGTACTGAACACATGTTTGTTGATAGTATTTGTTGTGAAATGATTGTTGATAGTATTTGTTGTGAAATGATTGTTGATAGTATTTGTTGTGAAAAACTCTAAGCAATACTAACTTCTAAGAAGCACTTCCTAAATTAAAATAGAGTAGTAAAAATTAATTAAAAAGAAAAAATAAGTAATTTTCTGTAGAGCTTATTGTAGACAGATACCTGATCAATGCTTAGAAATATATTATTAATTTACAAATCACTTAACCGTAGAATGATAGGAGTGAATTAAATTTATTCTGTGTCGTCACATATAAAATCTTCGTCTAAGAAATAATAATACATTTAAATCCACTTCCTACTAAAGCTAAAAATGCATCACTAAATATTGTAATGCTAAACTCAGACAATGCAAATATTTAAATAAAATTTATAAATTTAAAATTTTATAAATTGTCTTTTTTTATTGTCATTTCGTCTTTGTCTTTTTATTTCGAAGCATATTAGAATTTCCAAATAGGTACTGTGAAACGTGTATTGGCATAAGCTTGCATTGTGTCTGCAACTCATTTTTAACCATTACTGACACTAAATCACAATTTTTTTGTCATTAGGTGAGAAAAATCTTAAATTTATATTAATTAAATTCAAATTCCGTATCATGAAAATTAATCAGTCAGTTTCATATATTTATTTACATAGATTACAAAATTGTTTACTCTTTTTTAACTAATCTTAAGATAGCCTTTTTTTTTTCTTTTTTTTTTTGAACTCAAATTTTCTAGAAAACAAGAATGTTCCAACCCAAGTTGGGGCATTCTTTTCCATTTCCAGTTTTTTAGATTTATCCGGTCAATCTTATAGATTTATCGTTTCAATCCTGTCATTTGTGTCGATATTATAGATGTATCGTTTCAATCTTGTCAATCGTATCAATCATAGATTTATCGTGTCAATCTTATAGATTTATCGTTTCAGTCTTCTCAACCGTTTCAATCTTGTCAATCGTATCAATCTGATAGATTTATCGTTTCAATCCTGTCATTTTGTGTCGATGATATTATAGATGTATCGTTTCAATCTTGTCAATCGTACCAATCATAGATTTATCGTGTCAATCTTATAGATTTATCGTTTCAGTCTTCTCAACCGTTTCAATCTTGTCAATCGTATCAATCTGATAGATTTATCATTTCAATCTTATAGATTTATCGTTTTAATCTTATCAATATTATAGATTTATCATTTATCATTTCATCGATATTATAGATTTATCGATTCAATCTTATCATTCGTGTCGATATTATAGATTTATCGATTCAATCTTGTCATTCGAGTCAATCTTATAGATTTATCGTGTCAATCTTATAGATTTATCGTGCCAATCTTATAGATTTAACGTTTCAGTCTTCTCAACCGTTTCAATTTTGAGAATCGTATCAATCTGATAGATTTATCATTTCAATCTTATAGATTTAACGTTTTAATCTTATCAATATTATAGATTTATCATTTCCTCGATATTATAGATTTATCGATTCAATCTTGTCATTCGTGTCGATATTATAGATTTATCGTTTCAATCTTGTCATTCGTGTCAATCTTATAGAATTATCGTTTCAATCTTGTCATTCGTATCAATCTTATAAATTTATCGTGTCAATCTTATAGATTTATCGTGTCAATCTTATAGATTTATCGCGTCAATCTTATAGATTTATCGTGTCAATCTTATAGATTTATCGTGTCAATCTTCTCAATCGTGTCAATCTTATAGATTTATCGTGTCAATCTTCTCAATCGTTTCAATCTTGTCAATCGTTTCAATCTTATAGAATTATCGTTTCAATCTTGTCATTCGTGTCAATCCTATAGAATTATCGTTTCAATCTTATAGATTTATCTTTTCAATCTTATCAATATTATAGATTTATCATTTCATCGATATTATAGATTTATCGATTCAATCTTGGCATTCGTGTCGATATTATAGATTTATGGATTCAATCTTGTCATTCGAGTCAACTTATAGATTTATCGTTTCAATCTCGTCAATATTATAGAATTATCATTTCAATCTTGTGGATATTATAGATTTATCGATTCAATCTTGTCATTCGTGTCAATCTTACAAATTTATCGTGTTTATAAACCCGATATTACTTAACCAATTTCGAACCAAGCTCCATTGATTTTGTAACCGAGGCGTTAAAAAAATAGTTACACGGTGTATAATATTTTCTCTATCATTCATTATTTTTCGAAGCATGAAATTTGGTACAGAAAAGAAAAATTTATGAGAAGTTAAAATTAGATTTCAATGAAATTATTTCAATTCAGGTTCTTTACGAGCAGAAGAATAAATAAATGGAAACATATCAAAGACATTTTAATAGATTATCTGAAAAAGCTGATGGAGAAATAAGAAAAAGAAATTAATTTTTATATAAAGCAATTTGATTAATAAACAGCAATTCTTCCCGTTTTCATCCTTAATAATGTATCGTTTTATGTTTGCTTAAAAATTAAACGAATTTCAAATTCCTTTTGAAAAGCATATATATATATATATATATATATATATATTGTTTAACAAAACATGATTATAGCCAGAAATATATAATTATATTTTTAGATGTTTGCTAATCAGATTGATAAGAGTTCTCGGGATAAAATAAATTATATTTGATAGTAAAATCATATATTTATAGATAACTATGTTAGTATTATAATGAAAAGTAATCATTTTATATTTTGTTGTCGCTTTTATTTTAAGGAATAAACGAAAGTTAGTGCTTAATTTAATTTGAGAGCTACAAATCATATAGTTAAAGAGAGATTAAATAATAGATTATGAAAATGTCTGAAATTACGATTAAAAAAATGTGAATTTTTAGTTACAATTATGTCACTTATTAATTATGATTATATCAATTATTAAGATGATTAAAATGTCTGAAATTAAGATTACAAAATTGTTAATTATTGATTACGATAATGCATATCATGAATTGCAATTATTTAAAGATTTGAAGTTTTGAAAAGAAGAAAAATGATAAATAATTTGAAAGAAATATGGAAAATATTCAATTGGTAAATCTAACTTATAAAATTTTAAGATAGATTTAGGATTGCTTATCTACGACATAATCATGATAATTTATACTATGTAATATCTAAAGTCTGGCGCTCGGTGCCAAAGGTTTCCCGTTCGAGTTCCGCCACGGATGTTTGTAATCCGGAATCCACTTTAAACCTTAGGTCCCGATCGAATCTAACTGTTGAACGCTCTGCGTATGGCTGACAAACCTGCCCCAGAAAAAACATCTCTCGCCTCGTAACTGCCAGTAGGTAGACGGCCTTGGCTACAATGGGGCTGTTGCGCCAATGATGGGGATGATAATTATAAAAAACATTAAAAATTTATTGCAAATTTATTTACTTGATAATAGTATTTCAAGGTTAAGAAATGAGTGACAATGTCATTATTATATAGCTTCCTCAAAATGCTACAAACATTTACCACGAGCCTATATTGTAAACCCAATTGCTGCAAAGTGGGTTTACAATATAGACGAGGCCACATATATGTAAGAAAAGATATATATAATGCACGACAAGTGTGTAAGAAACGTCAAGTTGTTATATGTATCGTACATCAAACTTATTGTGAAATCTTTAAATAAGTTTTTTGTTCTTTGAATAGTTGAAGTAGGACATAGGTAAAATAGACTGAGAAAGGACGGCTATAATGTTTGGAGAGAACACGGTCATATTTCATACATTCTTGGTGCGGCAATAATGAATACGAACAATATTAATTGTAATTACAATGTCTTAACAATGGTGTTTGTTTGGGCCAAATAATTCCCTGAGGGAATGTCGGCCTTAAGAGGGTATTCTTATAAAAAAGAAATGCCTACATATGAGTCATGAGGGTATTGCTAGTTGTCTCTAATGCAGGAACAATTATTCGTATAGGTTAATGATTGACCAAGACAGTCTATTTTTGAACTACACCTTGCGTAGTGAACTACATCGTATAGAACTATTCAACCATATAAACATTTTCATCCTCTGTTAACCTCAAATTATAAGCAGAAGAGACTCCAGTGCGCCAAACCACATCAAAGCTGCACTGTGGATGACTAAAGATGTCCGAGTTTTACAATATACCGTTAGCAGAAGACAATAATGAGCAATAACACATAGACAGTGAACTGATGATAACTGTCCATTTCCTTTGTGAACAACAGCCCATCAGCAGAAGAGATTTCAGAACTTCAATTTACTAAAGTGCATCTACACAAGGCAGTGGATGATTGACGAAATGTAGAATGACCATATTTTTCTTATTCTAGTGCAATTACGTATGACACCACATAAATAATAAGCTTTGTGAGGCTTATTTTTTGAAGTCAGTGCAGCTTTGGATATATTTTAGCGACTGCTGATGGTCTATTGGTGCAAATCAACTTTCGAATGAAAGCTGCAGACTATATCCATATTTACATAACCCAGCCATTTATGAAGGATTTCAGAGTGGACACATTGTTTTCAATGTTCGTTCCAAGTGGTTGTGGTATATACGGTTGTGATAAGGCACCCTGAAGAGCAGATTGGGTAACGCTGACTTTACAGTTGTAGAGGTAAATGGTCAAACATAATAAAAAAAAAAACTTTTTTCTAATATTTTTAATTCTGTATTCCAGATCCTTGTAACAAAATGATGTGCACGTTCGGTTCTCAATGCCTAGTGGACGAATCTACCCATAGAGCTTATTGTCGCTGTGCTGAGACCTGTTCTGAGGTATTCGCTCCAGTGTGCGGGAACGACGGAGTGACGTATTCGAGCGAATGTCAACTCAGGCTGTCATCTTGCACACAACAGAGAAGGATTTTTGTGTTAAGACAAGGTCCTTGCGGTAAGTCTTAATTTGAAAAGAATCATAGGTAGTCTCTAAAAATTAAGGAAGCTTGCTTCGAAAGCAAACAAATGGTGCCAAATCAAAATGTATTAGAAGAAATTATATTTCTAAAACACGAATCAATTGTTACTTTTATTAATGAAATCTATTGAATACCATGCTGTTTAATTAAATTATAAAATCCCACTTACGTTAAATATTTGAAAACAAGCCTGTCAAAACTTTAAATTTGAGTTTTGACAGGCTTGTTTTTAAATATTGTCAGATTTTATGGGCTTTCTTTTTCTGAAATAGTTAACAGTGCTTCATTATTTAATCTTAAGATTTTGAATTAGATAATTATTACTCTTTATTATAAGAACTTTTTATAATCAAAGTTCTTCTATTCAAATTACATATGAAACTTATTTTTTATCCGTTGTACTATAAGAAGATATGATCACTATTGTATTTACATAAACTGTGTTTAATAAACAAAGTCCTTATTCCAGTGAAATACTTTCAGAAGTTTCAGTTTTGGAATTAACATTACTATCAATGATAAAATTCCCAACAGAAAAAAATGTAATGATCAACCTCATGGGGTTTTTTCTGTCTTTTGTCAGGTGATTCAGAATTCTATAATTCTAAACATATTAGCTACTGTTTCTACACATAACACATATTGCGTCAAGACATTGGTGATTAAGCTGTTTGTAAAAAGGAAGAGAAAGCATTAAAATTCTAAAATCAGAAGATTGACTAGAATGCTTCATGCCTGAACATCACTAGCATTTTAATCACATTTTATGTGTTAAATAATTTAACATATTTATGTAAAATCTGTTTATCTGTTTTCTTTATAAAACAAATTATTTTCAAACGTGTTAAAATAAATTTCCAAGGAATTTATGTTAATATTAAAGTACTCGCAAAAAATTTATTTTGGCTGTGTTATTCTTCAAGACAGAAGCTTTGAAATTTTTCATTAATTGAAACAAATGACCATGTAATTTCATTTCTGTATATAGATCTCCAAGACCCATGCGAGAAGCAAGATTGCCGGTTTGGTTCCTTCTGCAAACCATCCATGGATGGACAAACAGCTCGATGCGTGTGTCCGAGGAATGTTTTCATCACGGAAAGGACCAAAATGCAATGTGTGGAACGGATGGAAAAAATTACCCTAACAATTGTGAACTGAAGAAGGCTTCTTGTCAGCAAATGAAGAAAATTGAGGTCAAATTTGAAGGTGTCTGTGGTAAGTGAAACACTTCTATTCATTGTCATGTGAATTTATTGTTTATTGACTCTCGAAACATTTGCCAGCCAAATTATTAAAAAACCTTCAGTTAGGAGAACTTGTCATGGGTAAAACTACCAGCGTTCAAACAGGACACATAAAAAAACTGGATTAGTCTTAGTCTGGAAACATACTTTTTCTCATTAACACCTCTAATCATATTGCACTTGTCAAATTCTGCTTTTAAGGCGACAAGTAGTCAGTCGTTTAGCGAAAACAGGGGGCACCATGAGTAGGCTACTGACATCAACCACCGATTATTAAAAACTCATAGCATCGTTAATCCGAAAATCAACCAAAATAATACACGATGTCTTAGTACAATGAAAATGTACAATAAAACAAATGAAACGAAAATTAAAAAATCAAATAAGATTAACAGAGAGCATAAACAGAATATAATTAAGTTTTCTTTAAATAACATCAAACACATAACTGAATATCTGGCATAAAATGTCAAATCTCTTATTTAAAATATATTCGATTTGAAATATTCAGTCAAATACATGTATGGAATCAAGGATGTGTTTAAGTGTTGGTCTTCTACAGTTTAATATGTCATTTCTCATTAATGTGCGTTTCCATCGTATATCAATGTTCCACGCCGTAGAACACAAGCCAATTAGAAACTGTTAAGCAAAAGATCAGACTTCTGATTGGCTGACGTACTAAGACATTAGATTTCAATTTTTGACGGAACTCCACCTTTACCTTGTATGTGATAAGCTGCTTTGCTGTGACATCTGTTTACCTTTTTCATGAAAATATATTAAGGGTTGACAGTGAAATGTTGATTCTAGGATTTTTTTTCAATTCGTCTTTCTTATATGCTTTCTAGCCATACTAAAATCTATTAATTTCATCTGAAAAAAATATTCTTTAATATAGATCATTGGAATCAGAAACATTTACTACATTCACGAGATAAACTGCTGGAAAACCCACAACGACAGACGAACATCGGAGACATTTATTATTATTATTATTATTATTGTAAATAGACTTGCTTCTGTTACAACTAATATTTTATTTCGTTTTAGAGAGCTTAGATAGTTTTAAAATTTGATGAAACATTTATTACTCATTCACAGTTGACTTCGCTAATTTGGTCTTATAACGTAATGATTCTTGCCAAAAGATTTGGTAACATTTTCATTAAAATGGGTCTGTAAAACGGAAAAGTACCCTTTCATTTTATTAAGAGGTCACAATCACATCTTGTTCGATATAAATGGGCATGAATGGATATTTAATACTTTTAAAAACATGAAGTGCAATTAAGTAAATCAAATAAACCAATAAAAGTGATATAAAAATATGTTATAATATATAAACCAATATATGTTTTTTACTATAACTAAGAGTTAGATATATTGCTTTTTAGATTTTATTAAAAACTTACCAATTCTAATATTAGTGTTGAATTTGTTATAGCTCTAATAGCAATTAGCAATAGACTTTAGCCTATTCTTTCATATTATAAAATTTAAAGTTTTAATGATTAAAACTTAAAATTATTTTTTTATTGTGTTTAAAATTTCTCCAAAAACTTCTGTCTCACCTAATATCTATTTGACTTGATGACTTGCCAGTTTTAACACCGTAGCTGATAGGTCCATATGTAGTAATAGTAAACATGTTGTTATTTATATCAATAATCATATTACTGTTATAATTAATACGTACATAAATAACAAATAATTTAATTCATACGTAAATTGATCATGTGACACCAAACGAAAAGGTACATACATGTTAATTATATACCCCTGATATGAGATTCCTATGACCTCTTTTAGAGAGTTGCTGATGTAATTAATTTACTTTGCATTACTTTACTCCACACCACAGAACTATGCAATTTCCACCAATTAAGAATATGACATTGGAAAAATAATAAAAATAAAAATTTAATACAGAATTGTAAGTGTACAATGATAATTACAATACACAAAAAAACATGCCATGGTATGATGTAAATAACGTAAGCATAAGTGGAATTGAAAATATTGCAATACAAAATGAATAAAGATACGAAAAAAATATTGTATGGCATGGTGGCCAACATTTTATAACGTCTTTCAATCTGCAGAGTATGAAATCCCAAAATGTTGTTATTCGAAGTGAAATAATTGACGCAGATAATTCAATTAATATTTTAAGTGTAATGATTTCTTGGTATGATTAATTGTTCATTTTCTTCATTAGAGTTTATTTAATTCTCCAATATGGATTTCTACGGATATTCCATCTGGTTGTGAGTTGTATAATATATAATTGTGCCACTGATTGTAAAAACATTGAAAGGTTCACCTATATGTCTCCAGTTTTGTTGCAAATTCTTCTTGATACAATCTTGAGGTTTTCCTTGCATTTACTTTAGCATCCTCGTAAACTATTTCGTGTTTTACATCCATATTTTCAGTAATCCCCTGCTCAAAAGATTCCAGCAGCTGTGAATAGGCTTATTGAGTCTGCTGGAAATTTTTAAGCATATGGGCTAGCATTTCCGACGGCGTATAATGCTTTTTAATTGTATTCCATCAGCCCTAATACGAATACCATGTATTTTCTATATGATATTATGTGTTTCGTTGTACGTTGAATAAATTCCATCTATTTTAGATCCTTGTGATGGCGTCGAGTGTCCAACATCCCAAATATGTCAGCTGGACGAGAGCCGCCATCCCATCTGCCGTTGCAACTCCGTGTGCAACCCAGATTTCCGGCCAGTGTGCGGCTCAGATGGAAGAACCTACACAAACGAGTGCACATTGAGGGTAGAGGCCTGCAAGTCCAGGAAAAATATTCGTATCATTTATACGGGAGAATGCTCAACAGGTGAGAATCTTAAGCTTTGTCAAATTGCATGTTAATAAAGTGGGTTCCAAAATATGTACCTTTATGAATCTCTGAATTACTCCTAAATCAGAGAACAAGTAATGAACTGTTACCTACGCTGCAATTTGTCCTTGAAAAATATGCCCAATTTTAGTGAAAAAACGATGAAATAGTGCATCGTAAGACCTATCAAAAGAAATTTGATCACAAGAATGGTCAGTTTTGTATTATCTCTATTGCCAATATATAAGGGAATGTGTCTCGAGTTAAATCCTCTTTCACTCCTTCCTTTCGCATTCAAGTCTGAGCTGGTATTAAAGAGATATCACGGATAATAGAATACCTTTTTAATGTATCGTTTATCGTTATCTTGTACCACAGATCTCCAAGAAAAATATCATGCTTTCTCTTCATTTTCTGACATGCGGAATGTAACACGGAGTAAATGTATTACAAAATTTTATTACCTTTTGTGGTGCATTGGATACTATTCTGTTCCACTAATGTATACCAAGAATCGTCCACCGAGGGTAGATGAAGTGTGGATGGTACTTTCTGGAGGACATTTAAAGGTAAATTTCCACCTTCGTGCAGTATAAGTGAAAACGCAAGAAACTTCCCAATAGACACACTGAATATCTATGCAGCAAGCCTTTTACACATTATCATAATCACCATTGAGTCGCCTCATCTCTGAAAACAATGATTGACACAGACACCAAGAGTATATTTCAACCTATGCATGCTGGTTGTGCTCCTGAACCTAATTTTGATTCAACTTCTAATTTTGATTCAATCTTATGAGAGGTTTCAGATTTTTTAATGCTATTTGCTATCTCTTAATTGCCTGAAAGTGAGTTTGTTCGCTATGAAAAATGGTTATGAGTTTTGTTTTAACTCTAAAATAAATATCAACAAAGGAAACTGTTAAGTATGAAATGGTTAATATAAGTTAAATATATTTAAGCACATGATATTAAATGTGCAATTTATTTGTTTTTCCTTAACCCACTAATTACGAAAGTTATTTAATATTTTTCAAAATGCACTTCGTAAAATTTACCATATAGCGTGCAGAGAAAATTTGGATTCAGCATGGAGAAGAATAATTCATAAAATTTGGGAAAGCGTGATGAAAATTAATTTCGATTTGTATGCATAAACTGCTTTTAAATACTTTGAAAAAATAAATTAATTAGGTTTTACATAGATTTGCAAGTGTCTTGGATATTTTACCAATTCAAATTATGAAGAATTTCTTTGTTGTCGTGACTGACCTCAATATTTGTTCAAATGTACGATATTTGAATGTCTATTAGTAGGTATAAGGACATTTCCAAAAGAGGTATCCAATTTCTATTTGATTCGATACAATACCAGTCCATATCGCCTTAGAGTATGCAATGTTACAAAAAGAGATTTATTTCATAATATATCGCATAATACTAAATCAAATAGCGAACCGTAAGATGCATGGATACTCATCAATAATGTCCTGGAAATCATTAAACATCAAATCCCAGGTAGAAATGTCTTGTGCCAATTCACTGTCATCTTTGGCGAATGACATGCTATGCCGAAAAAATCTTTGGACATCTTGCACATCTTCCTTCCTTTAATCAAATTCATTGCATTGAAAGAAAATACTTACACTGTACATTCATTTGTAACATATTCACATATTTTAACATCAAGTTGACAATGAATTCATAACGGCGAAGTAGACTTAAAATGCTGAATCCTTATCATATTTCAAGATGCGATACTATGCTTCGACAATTACTGTTTTGTTATGATATTCAAATATTTTTTTGGTGTATGTAATTAAAACTATTTTAACCTTATAAACCAATATTATTAATGTCTTATTACTTTTTATCATGTGCGAAATGATATTGTTCTGGTATGAGCTGCAAGACATCCGCAATATATATATATATATATATATAACTTATTCTTTAAAACATCATTATCTTTGTGAACTATGTGAAATTTTTATTTTAGAAACATTTTTGAAATTCAACTTCTTTTATGACAGCAAATTTAAACTTTTTCTTAAGGAAGTGGATGGGATTATTTTGCTCATTTTGTTGCTTATCTATGTGTACATTTCATTACTTCCTGTTTTAATAGAGCGAGAATCAAACAGTTTCAACATATTCATGATCATTTCAACACTCTGTAGATGTCGATTGTTTTTGTCATTAATTTGCTTCAAAATGGGTTTAATTTAAAAAAAAAAAAAAAAAGCTTTATTCAATTTGATTTTCAAAATGAATCAGTTTTTTTTTGAGAAAAATTATTTTTGAAAATGTATAATTCACCAATTGAGCGTACAACAATTCATGGAGTAGCAATAGAGGCGGTTTCTCATTACATAAAGAGAAATCTAGAATAGAAAAAAAAATGCATTTCAAACTTCAGTTATTACAAGCCATCCATTCATTTCTCTTATGGAAAACGAAGATAATGGTGAATTACTTCACATTCTAACACAAAATACTATAAAATATTGTATGTTTAACAGGACTTATAGGTGACTACCTAATATTTTTCCTTTAACAATCGAGACATACAAAAGGAAGTTTAGAAGATTAATTTAATCAGTGCAATATGCACCATGCAGTCCCAATACAAGTATATATATATATATATATATATGACTCTCATTTGATGTGATTTTAATAATGTGTGTCATGAAATATGAGTTGCTGGGACTAACAATTTGCTCTCAAGTCACGTTTTCGTATTTCATTTTGAATTACTTGATTTTCCAGAATGTTGACACCCTATGATTTGAAACTCCTTAATCTATAACCTGTGCCTCAGCTAAGTTTATGAAAGTTAGTTTAGTTATAGTTTTATATTATAGATAATTAACTTCTTTTAATGAAATATACTATCAAATATTTTCACACATGGCAAGTCAAATTTGTTAATGATTTCAATTTTCTATTACGTCTTACTGTTAAAATATTTGATAGGTTCTAATCCCTGTGACAATCTTCAGTGTAGTCCTTACCAGAACTGTGAAATAGACGTGCACGGTACAGCAACGTGCCAATGCGATGAAGCGTGTGAGAAGGCCGTGCGCCTAGTGTGCGGATCAGACAGACAGACCTACCCCAACGAGTGCGAGATGAAGAGGGAAGGGTGTCTGCAGAAAAATCAATCAAGCTGGCTTACAGAGGAGAATGTGGTGAGTGATTATCTCCACCTGATTTCGTTTTTTAGCAGAAATGTACAGACAGGCTCACTCGTAGCTTTTTTCTAAAGATCCTCTATGTTAATTTTGTGTATGCGTATGTCCTTAATGTTATGTGGATGTCCTTAATGTTAATTAATTTCATATATCAAGTAATACTTTTAGAAAACTTTCAGATTCTGTTAAGGAGACACATATTTGCAGAAACTTGTTGTAGCATGTCTTGAAAAGTAGTATTACAATCCAACTGAATATTAGTCCAATTTCAAGGTAATATACATATATACATTGCTTTATCATGTGTACATTTATACCTAATTGTCAAGTTAAAAAATTGATATATAGATAAGAGAAAAATATTTTATTCCGTGCATTCTAATTTATTACGAAATAAAAGATTAGAACTTTCGTTAATAACACACTAATCCGAATGCAATATGCACATCTACCTTTTTTTTTTCACTCTGATGCAAAACTATTTGTTATCAAAATTTTAAGCAATCTGCAAATCCTTTTGAAAAGTTTATTTAGTATTTTTATAGGATTGCATAGCGTATTTGCACAATATATGTTTGAAGAATTTTCAAGTATAAATACTAAAAATTCGATAATATCAAGCTTCATCAAGTTTTCAAAAAATTCTCAAAAGTTTTTCAACTGATTGCGTTTGTGAAAAGAAAAATATCCCGATTGTCTTAAAAGTGCATACCGAATTCCTGTTTTTAAGTTATACAGTGGCTTTTGTTTAATTTAATATGAATTTTAACTATTCTTTGCATGTATTCTGCTTATTCACGCAACTATTCAGAGGGAACTATGACTGTCACTGTAAAATGTCTACTCAAAATTTCTTCACCATCATAAATGTGTTTCAGAAACCAATTAAAATAGCGTAATAACTTGTTGCTATCATTTTTTTGCCAATTCTTGCACATATAGTGTTCTTTGCTTCATATATAAAATTTTAGCTTTCCAAGTGCCGTATGAAACACTTGCTCTGCTGGATTATCTGACTATGTTTCTGGGAAATTTTAACAAGCGCTTTTAAACATTTAAGCTATCGCTTCTTACACTTTATGCCTACCACTTTGACGCCAATATGTTATAGCAGTAATTTCTCCAGAAATCAATTGGGACCACAGCGTAAGATGAAGTTTTGAAATAATGATCGACGATTAAACCTATTTCCACTAATGACAAGGACATGAAAAGGAAACATTATCCTTTATGATATGCACGATAGCACAATAACAATTACTATTGGGAGTTGAGAAATATCTGTAGGACAATAACGTAATACAAGGGTGGTTTTCCTTTGTTAAGTTTGTCTTGACTTTTTGTGAAAAAAAAAGCAAAACATTTTAATTTATTTTATAGATGAATATTAAAACAGTTTTCAGTTTGTTTCTGAAATCATTAGCAATCGAAATACAGCTGTTTAATTATGAGTTTAATTATGAGTTAATTTAATTACGAGGACAAGGAATTCACAGAATCAAACTTTTAATTGAATTTCTGGAAGAATTTTTCTTGTTCCACCACCATACTACAATAGCAGTCATAACTTTTGTAATAATTTTAAAAATCAAATGAAATTTTAATTATGTGTTTTTAATGATTTTATGTATGCATTAAAGTAAACGATTTTTCAATACAATATTATATAGATAAGTTATTTGATTTTTTTACTAAAAATAATTCTTTTATTTTTACTGTAAATCGGATATACTTTTAGAATGCTATCCTTTTTCTTTCGCGTAATGCACGCATGATGGATATATGTCTACATTTATGCAAGTAGGGCATATACAGGGGGATTATAATTAAAGTCCCTCATTCAAAATGCTTCAGGATCTGAACCTAAAGCCTGTGGTACCAAAGCCACAGTGCTAACCAAATGGCATCAGGCCGTAGGAAATATTGCACGAATAAGATGAATAAAGAGGAAAAAAATCAACACAACGAATTGCCTAGACACAACGAATTGCCCAGTAGCAACGAGCGCGGCTAGGAGGAGGCTACAAGTTCGAATCCCCTGAAAGTATTATTATGTCACTGGTTTCAGAAACAAAGTAGACTCAATGGTGGTTGTGAAAAGCGCCTCGTATTGAAAATCGAGGTGGTGGAGAAATTATTTGGTGGGGTTTTTTTCTCACATGCAAATGGAGGGCAGTTGCATCTAAAAGTCCTTCCATTTGAAGTTGTCCTTCTATCATCACTCATTGTCCCGAGCGAGCTGTGGATTTTGAACCCTTCACAAA
This sequence comes from Caerostris extrusa, assembly GCA_021605095.1. Classification (NCBI taxonomy): domain Eukaryota; kingdom Metazoa; phylum Arthropoda; class Arachnida; order Araneae; family Araneidae; genus Caerostris; species Caerostris extrusa. The sequence continues at coordinate 15,294 of BPLR01011227.1, forward strand.
CACACATGCCACCGCCAGGATTTGAACCTGATCCTGTGATACCAAAATACACAGTGATAACCAATTGGTCATCAGGCCGCAGCGGATTCGAAGCATTATACATAAATGAATATTAGAGGATATTTTTAAAAATTGTTATTTTTTGTTCGCATAGATATAAATGTTTTAAAAACACTAGGATTTTTTTTCAGTCATAGAATAAATAAAAGACTTAAATATATTAAAGATTTCTTTGGACTTTCACTCCATGACACTCTGGAAAATCTGACATTGTTATAGGCGAGGAATATATCATCGATGAAGAGGTAATAAATTGCCAGCAAATAAGTGATGAGCCAGTTGATAAGTGATTGCCAGTAAATAAGTGATATTTTTCCAAGAACGAAACAATAATGCCTTATTTAATCCTGTAAAATGTTTTTGATAGGAAAAAATGTTTCTGATACAAAAATTGGTATTTGTGTTCGTCTTAAGGAAGCCTGTATCACTTTAATATTTATGGAGGAAATTCTGCAGAAAGATCAACAGCGCTTATACTGGGTGGATATGCTGCGATGTATTTTCCAAGTATGAAAGAAAATTTTCAAACCATTATAAACATTTTCACGTTCCTCACATTGTTGTCAAAATGGAATTGAATGGAATGAAGGAAAGAATTAGAAATGAACTGAATATTATAAATAAAAGAATGAGAAATGAATTGAATGTTATTAATAAATATATCAGAAAAGAAATGAAGTTACTTGTAGGGACTTTAAAATAAATAGTTAGAAAACTTTCCAACAAATTTGCGAATAAGGTTTTTTAAAAAGAAAGATTGTGGATTCGGTTTGGTTTGGGGTTCTACAGTCAGTTTGGGTACATTTTAGGTTAATTAGACCGGGGTATAAAGTTTAAAGTGGATTCGAACCACTAACAACCGTCCATGCCACCGCTGGAATTCGAACTTCAGTCCGTGATACCAAAGGCCATAGCGCTTTGCAAATTTCAGGCCGCAAAAGATTAAGAGCGGATAATGATATATTTATATAATATATATATATATATATATATATATATATATATAATCTTTTTTGTATATGCGGGCTTCATACACATTGTTTAGTAATAGCTGAATTTCAGAACTGCATGTTTATAGAAAGGAAGTTGGCACTTAAACTATAAGCTAATTTATTTTTTTTTTTTTTTTTATCATTTTTGATGTTGTATATCGGTATGCACATATTACAATAATACTATATATTTGCTAATATTTTTATACAGTGAACATCAATGAAGAGAAACATTTCCTTCTGGGAGAATTTCATGCTGCATTCTGGACATTGCTGAATCTGCTACAAATTTTTGCATCTTGCATTTTTTTAAATTATATGCAATGAAAAGTATAAAATACTTCTAAAATACGCATCTTCTTCATAATATTGTTAAAAGTAACGGAAACGATGAAGTTTTTTTTTTATTAAATAGTTAATTATTCTCTAAAAGGAAACTGCTAACATCATTGTGTGACCCAGTTAAAACAACTGAGTTTTCATAAAGTAATCAGTGCTATGTCAAGTATATCTATTTATCGTTAGAAATTAAATAAATCCTTTTTTATTTTTAGTAATGGTTGGTTAGGTAAAGGAAACATCCTAATCTAAAAAAATTCCTTATATGATAAATTTTGATACTTGAAGACAAGGTTTGGTTTTCCGCTCTATGATCATCCTGTGCACACTATAGGCTAATTAGGCCGGTACCTACTGTTTAACATGAATTCCACTAATAAACATCCATGCCATCACCGGGATTCAAATATGAAGCCTTTGGAACCATAGAGCTAGTCGGTTGGCCATCAGGCCGCTTGAAGACTGGATGATAAGGAATTGCCATTTTATAATTTTACATTTACTCCACAATAATATGTAATCAATTGGCGTGTAGAATAATATAATTTTTTGTACTTCGGTAAAATGCGTGCTATACTTATCAATCTATCTATCTATTCTATATATATATATATATATATATACAGTGGATAAAAAAAGTATTGGCAATTGCTTATAAATGATTATATTTCCTAACAAAGTATCTTTACAAATTTTATTTTAACATAGCGATATTACAGAACGAGAAAAAGACAAAAAAATATAACGAAATTTTCATTTAAATATTTTTTTAGTCAAAATCTACGAGAAAATCCAAAATTTACATGATAAAAAAAGTATTGGCAAAATTATGAAATTGACAAAATTATGAGAGAAAAACAAATTCAGTATATGTTTAGTACTTTATATGCATACCTTCTGCATCTATAACAGCTTGTAATCTATTTCTCATAGAGGAAACTAAGGTCTTTGTTGTACTGTTGGGAATTTTGTGCCACTCTTGCAAAGAGTAAACGTTTGAGGTCGTCTTTACTTGAAATTTTATGTTTCTTGATTTCTAGATCAGCAGGTGCCATACATTTTCAATTGGATTGATGTCAGGCGATTGAGGTGGGGTTTTTAATTGGCGAGGAGCATTGTAGAGTAGCCATTCACGGGTGAGATTTGCTGTATGCTTGGGATCATTGTCTTGTTGAAAAACGAATGATGTTCCCAAGCCAAGATTTTCGGCACTGATTTTTAAGTTATGGCGCAAAATGTCAATGCATGTACGTGCTGTCATAATACTATCAATAAAATGCAGGTTGTCAATTCCATTAGATGCCATACAGCCCCGAACTAAGAGGCTGCCTCCACCATGTTTTACAGTAGCAGTTAAATGTTGCTTTTCAATTCAGTATTTGGCCTCCTCCACACATATCGTCGTCCATCACTGCCGGAAATGTTAAACTTTGATTCGTCGGAAAAAATGACAGTGTTCCAAAACTCTTCAGATAAATCAACGTGGGATTTTGCCAAATCTAACCTCTTTCTCCTATTTATTTCCGAGATGAATTGTTTCTTTCTAGCTGCCCTTCCATAATAACTTCTCTCGTGTAAAACATTCTGTACAGTCTCTACGCTGAAAGTCTTTTGCGAAGTGAAAGCAACATCTCTAGCTATCTGGGGTGCACTTATTTTAGAGTTTTTCTTAACCTTGTTAATAATGACACGTTCTTCTCTTTGTAGAAAATATTCGAGGTCGTCCACTTCTAGTCTTATTTTCAATTGATCCTGTTTCCTTGAACTTTTACAACACTTCTGACAGTAAATAAACTTATATTGAACTGCACTCCTATAGCACGATCAGTTAAACCTTCATTTCTGAGCCTAATAATCGTGTTTTTAACACTCCTTCGATTTTAAAGTCATTTTACTGCAGTAATCGCAAAATAATGCATAGACACTTTTGGAGTTGTTTTGCAGACTTTATACCGGTAGAGTTTCTTATCAATCGAAACACTTGACTTCAATGTAACAAAATTTGCATAGCAGTTAAAACTTTACTAATACTTTTTTGACATGCAAATTTTCGTTTTTGAAAGAAAAATGGTAGAAAATCCAAATAAAAATAAAATTTTTACTATTTTTATAAATCTAAGATGTCTTATATTTAATTACGACGGCTAAAATTGCATAAAAATTTTATTTATTTGTCAATATTAATAAATTAAGGTAATTGCCAATACTTTTTTACCCACTGTATATATATATATATATATATATACAGTAGAACCTCTGTAAATATAACTTCAAGGGAGACGTCAAATAATTCTAGTTATAGAGTTTTCGCCTTATGGAGGATTTTGAATTACGCAGGTTTGAGTTAGATAAGTAAAAAAAAAATAAAAATAAAGTTACAAAGGTAATAAACATGTTTATTTGCAATTTAAAAGTTGCATTATGTACTACAATAAAAAATTAAAATAATTTCGAAACAACATTTAAAATTAAAAATATTATTTATTTTTATTTTTATTTTTATTTTTTTTTTTTGCTTTAGACAATTCGGTCGTTCTTTATGTATAGCATTATCTAAGCTATAAAGAGCAGAAAATTCTTTTTCTTCCGAGTTGCTGTTTCATAGAATTGATTATTCTCTTTACTATGTACTCATTGATTTCTAAGAAACAATGACGTGCATTGTTGGCAAATCCTTAGAGTCGGTAGCATATTTTTCTTCTAGATATAGAGGTAATTAATTTCAAATGATGGAGTTGTAAAGGTTGTAAAATCAAACATTGCTAATGTTCGAGATACAGAGGTCCAGTTTTTTTCGAGTTACGGAGGGAAAATATATACCAAAATGGCTTATGGGAATTGACTAATTAGATTGATTTTTCGAGTTGTGGGGGTTTTCGACTTATCAAGTTTCGACTTAAAGAGGTTCTACTGTATATATATATATATATATATATATATAACATGAACATCCACCGACGAATAAGTGCCACTGTATACCATCAGTACCACTTACCTTTCCGAGGAAAACTTGAGGGTTAACAAACTAACTCTATTTTTGTTTCAAGGGACTGCAACCACATTCTAGATGAACACGTTATTATTGGTCCAAGATGTTTAATTTAGTAATATTAAGACTAGTTAAAACGCCATTGTGTTTCGAACTGTTCCAATTATTTTTGATAATAAACTGATAAGGAAATCCCTAAAAATATCAATCCCTTATTTATTATTTTTGTGCCAACGGCCATACCATGCTGAATATACCGGTTCTCGTTAGATCACTGAAGTCAAGCATCATTGGGCGCGGTCAGTACTTGGGTGGGTGACCGCCTGGGAACACAGCGTGCCGTTGGCATTCACAAATTTGGGACCTGAATGGCCACCGAGTGTCTAGCGCTCTGGCGCTCGGTGCCACAGGTTTCGGGTTCGAATCCCGGAGGTGCCCATGGATGTTTGTAGTGGTTCGGAATCCATTTTAAGCCATAGGTCCCGGTCTCCTATGACTGTAAGAGCGTCACGCAGCCAAAGTCAGACTTCTACCTATGGGTGCTCCATCACAACAGAAGCTGCTTCCTTCCCCTTCAATCATGAGTACGTATGGGCTCATGGGCTTGGCCAGCCAAGTGGGATACGAAACAACAACAACAACATTATTTTTGTTTTCATATTCATGACTTTAATGTCTAATAAAGCGAATTCATTTCGAAATTTCTGGTCAGTGGGCCTGAATGGTCGAGTGTCTAGCGCTCTGACGCTTGGTGCCACCGGTTTCGGGTGGTGCCATGAAGTGCAGTTGTTGGGAATCCACTTTAAACCTTAAAACCGGTCTAATATGATCGTAGAGCGTTGTCTTGGGGTTTAGTCGGTCTTTAGCATTCGTGGTTTCTTGTTAAATAAAGCCCTTAGCCATAGACTAGTTGCTAGTGAAGGGGTCTATTAGACCTGGAGTAGGTTTTCTTGAACCAGGGGGATTTGTAACACAATAGCATTTCTGGTCAGTAGGAGAAATAAATTTTTCACTTAAAAGTCTAATGTGTTACCGCCAAATCATCAACATTTAGCTTATATATCTTAATTTTCTAATATTTTAATTGCCAAGACTTTTCTTTTACTACCATGAACCCATTTAATATGTTCTGTTTCAAAGAAAAGAAATTAGATTTGATTCAAAAACCCTTATTGGAAATTTTTAATGCTTTATTATGCAAAATAATTTAAATTTAAATATTTAAACGTAATTAAAATATTTTGTCGATGGAAAAGTTCCAAAATTGCTTTAATAATGTTAATAATCTATTTAATAATTCAGTCATACATAAATTTTTTAACTTAAATAAATGCTTGATTAAAATTATTTAAAAATTTATGCTCTAAATATTTTAAAAAAAAATTATTTTACAAAAATTTTAAATTGAACAACATATGTCTATATAAAGAATTCTTTTCTGCAAAGTCAACAGACTTATTTATACAAAAATAAACATTCAATTTAGAATAGCACACAGACATTCTCAAAATCTTTTTAATTTTCACGAGTAAACATTGGGAAAAGTTCGCAGGATCGCTAAAGTTGACTTTATATGATTATTCTTTAAGTCGTATTCACAGTACTTATTCTAAATATGAATTAAATTTAATTTTTATTCATGGAAACAATATTCTTTTTCAGTATTTTTAAAGAAAATATTTGAATAATTATTGTACTGTTATTAAAAATAAAGTATAACAGTACGTAAAATGTAATTAATTTCTAACATAATAATTTAAGATGTAAAAAAAATAAAATAAAATGTATTTAATTAAAATGTAAAGTAAATAAAAATAAACTGTAATTAATTAAAATGTAATGTAATTAATTCACTTTCATTTTTTGTGGGGGTGTAATAAATAAGCTAATTGAGTTTTAATGAACATTTGAATCATAACTTTAAAAACAATAATTAAAAAAAAAATTAAAAATAATTTAGAATTTTAAAGTTATAAAGAATTCATTTTAAAAAATTATCGCTAATTATTTTATTCTTTAAACTATTTATCACATTTCAGATTATTTAATACTGTGATTATTTAATATCAGATTATATTAATTATTTAATATCAGATTCATTTAATACTGTGAAAGGAACGGTAAGGCGTTTGCACCAAGTTCAATTCGAAGACATGCAAGTTATATAAAAGGAAATTCCATGCATACGCTTGAAAAGAATATTATGAATTAATATGCTGTGAAGACTTTTCGTTATAGTTATATAAGAAAGAATGCAACCCTATAGTGCTGTCTGTGGCAAGTTTTGAGGGTACCGATGAACAATAGTTCGTTTATATGTATGAAAACTGTAATTTTGTTCAATCATATATTTTTCTTGGATTAAATGTGAAAAATAAAATATTTGTGTTAAGTATACGGAAGTTGTTGGGCTTGACAGCCGAGTAAATATCATTTTGGCGGTCGGTGTCACAGGTTTCATTTTTGAGTCCCGGCTTTGCCATGGATGTTTGCAGTGATTCGAAATTCACTTTAAACCGTACGTCTTGGTCGACTATGGCTGTAAAGCTGAAATCCCTGTCTGTAAAAAGAAAACATTTCATGTTTCAAAATCTGCTGGTAGACAGATGGCCTTGACCCACCCTAAGGCTGTTGCGCCATTGAAAAGGAAGAAAATCGATTTTATTATTTATATATCAAGTATATCAAGCGTTCTCGAGATTTCTTTTTTAAGATATTTAAAAAAAAATATTTTCATTTATAAAACAATAATAAGCATTTATAGAGAATCATTTTATATTTAAAAACAAATCTATCACAGTGACGTTGAGTCCACAAACCGACCGCAGTATTTATTACAGCCATTCTAGGGCCGTATGATTCAAGTTAAATTTCGAAAATATTTTTTTATTTCAGGAAAACTCTCAAATTAATAAAAAACATATATCAACATTTTATTATATATAAGAGCATAAGTTTTCAAAAGTGCTGTGTACAACTTCATTTACAAAAACTTACCATGTTATCAACACTATTCGTTTGTTTCCCGCTATCTAAGAGTAAAATGAAACTTATCGTTTAAAACACGTATAAAAATTCGTTCCGAGCACTTAGTAAACTATTTACTCTTCATGGGTTCCACCTTAAATAAAAGAATAGATAGCTACTCATGTATAATGTATAAAATAATTCCATAGACTTCCAATGAAATCTCGAAATCTGCGTATTTGAAAGCCTTCGCATTTCACTGAAAAATACTATGAAAGTAGTGTCACAGTAGAATGGGAAAATGATACTGAAAGTCGCGAAAGTAATTTTCTGCAGTAAAAGAGTGAAACTAAACTGAGAGTATAAAATGCATTTTCATGAAGTGAAAATCCATCGAAGCCAATAGTTTCACACCAAAGGTTATGTTGTAGTAAAAAAAGGCGATTTTATTTCTTTATAATAAAAAATGTTTTCCTCTAAGGTTTTCTTTAATATATAGTTTTTTCCCCACTCTAAAGTTTTGGATATTACCCCCGAGGCTCAGAGTGCTGGCCCTAAAAACAATTTGCACACTTTTTTCCCTGCCTTCACAGAGGTTTTAAAAATGAGAATAATAATAACAAATAATAATAAAACGCATCCCGAAATTGAGAACAGGAAGGACTTTTGTTTCATCGGAGGGTGAAAGAAAAATATTATCATGCGTATAGCCGAAAGGTCTTCATCTTCTCTTTGCTTAGCACGAAGTTGTCGAATTATTCATTAGTTTGTCACTGGGCACCTCATTCTCTCAATATGCGAAGCTGGCAATTTGCATGTTCTAGACAAGCAAATTTTTAAGTTCCATTCTCTTGCAATTGCTTGAAGATAGATTATTCCAGTAAAAATTAAAATAAAAATACTGTATATATATTTTGTCTGATTTCTTTTAAAAATTTACGAAGAATGGTAAAAGCAAATGAATATTTTGAAATACAATACTGAAACTTATATATGCATAAGAGAGAGCGATAGAGAGAGACAGAGCTTAAATAAATATTAGGAGATGGTATTTAAAATTTTATTTTTGTTTTCGTATGTACATGCATAAGTTTTAGTGTTTTTCACTAATATTTAACTCTGTGATTATATTATTATTTTTAAGCAGCGTGAAAGACAAGTTAATATTGCACATTAAATTAATTTTCAAACTTATTTTTTTCAGTAGCTGTTGATGCAACTTGGTTTGTTTTAGTTTGCCTGTGTATGGTCATTTTTTATACACTTTGGACTTATTAGACCGGGACCTACAGCTTAACGTGGATTACTACTACTACTATTACACCACACCACATCATTGTGGCCAAAGCTGAGTAGCCATTTTTTACAGTTTGATATGATATGGGTAATAAGTGTGATCGGGATCTGTGGCGCTAACCTATTATATAAGACAGGGACATACGTCTTAAAGTATATTAATTTATCATTTTTACCAGCAGCATGTATCTCGATTTTGTTTGTCGCTGTACGGTCCATTTTTGCACACTTTGCGCTAAATAGGCCGAGACCTACAGCTTAGCCTGGATTTCGAACCCCTAACAAAAACAATGAGACCGCCAGGATTCGAAACTGAAGCTTGTGGTACCAAAGGTCACAGCAATCGCCAATTGGCCATCATTCTTACATTAGCCTAAGTTTGATGGATAAATCTGTTGAACGGAAAGTCTATCCCCTTGCATACTTTGATTAAAATGAGAAACACCAGCTATCGTCCTTTTAAAAACATGGGTGGCAAAATGTAGATACAATAAATGTGGTGCCTCAGGTTATCGCTGTGTTTGTTACAGCCATTCCATTGAAAATTATTCAATTTAAAGTACGTGGAAATCAAAAATATCCAAACAATCGAAAAATAAATATATTATTGTTTCATTATATACAATAACACAAGGTATCGAAATTAGCGTGTAATATTTCTGTTAGAAAAATTTACAAATATGTTATCAACAGAATATGTTTGTTTCCCTTTTCTAAGAGTAAAATAAAACACATCATTTAAGGCACATATAAAAATTCGTTACCGACTACTTAGTACATAATTTATTCTCCTGGTGTTCATCTTCAAAAAAAAAAAAAAGAATAGATTGCTGCTCATGTATAATGTATAAAATAATTCCATCCACTTTCAATGAAATCTCGAAATCTACGTATTTGAAAGCCTTCGCATTTCACTGAAAATACTCTGAAAGTAGTGTCACAGTAGAACGGGAAAATGATACTGAAAGTCGGGAAAGAAATTTTCTACCTTTAAAGAGTAAAATTAAACTGTGAATATAAAATGAATTTTTCATGAAGTGAGAATCCATCAAAGCGAATAGTTTCACACCAAAGGCTATGTTATAGTAAAAAAGAACGATTTTTTTTTTTTTATAATAAAAAATGTTTCCCTCTAAGGTTTTCCTTAATATATAGTTTTTTTTTTTTTTTTTTCATCAAAGATTTTGATATTACCCCGAGGCTCGGAGTGCTGGCCCCAGAAACAATTTGCACACTTTTTTCCCTACCTCTACTGCAGTTTTAAAAGTGAGAATAATAATAACAAATAACAATAAAACGAATCCCGAAATTGCGAACAGGAAGGACTTTTGTTTCATCGGAGCGTGAATGAAAAAAATATAATATTGCGTATAGCCGAAAGGTCTTCATCTTCTCTTAGTACGAAGTTGTCGAATTATTCATTAGTCTGTCACTCGGCCGCTCATTCTCTCAATATGCGAAACCAGCAATTTGCATATGTTCTAGACAAGGGAAATTTTTAAGTTCCATTCTCTTGCAATTGCTTGCAGATAGATTATTCCACTACAAAAAAAAAAAAAAAAAAAAAAATCTCCGCGTATATTTTACCTGTCATTTATTTTAAAAATTTACAATCAGTAGCTGTAGAATCAAAGGAATAGTTTGAAATACAAATACTAAATCTTATATATGCATAAAGAGAGAGAGAGAGAAAGAGCTTAAATTAATAACAGAGCGATGGTATTTCAAATTTTAAATTTATTTTCCTAATTGCACGCATGGTTTTTTGTGTTTTTCAACAAATTTTAAATCTTTGATTATAATATTACTTTTGAACATCTTGAAAACCAAGATGTTCATAACCATAACCATAATTCACATTAAATAAATTTTCAAATTTATTATACTAATAAAAATAATTTAATTATTAAAAAATTAATAATTTAAATTAGTTATTATTTTTGCTAGCAGTTGATGCAGCTTGGTTTTTTTCGCCACTGTACGGTCATTTATTTGCACACTGTGGAAAAACACCAAAACACATCGTAGCTCCGTGGATACAAAATCCTAGATTCTGAATCATTAACAAACACCCATGCCACCACCAAGATTCGTACCTGAAGCCTGTGGCTCCAATGGCCGAAAGTTAGCAAATTGATCATCAGGCCGCAATGCAATGTGTATAGCGTGTTGGATTTCTGATCAGTACAATCTCTGGTCGAAATCCAACAGAAAAGGCCAGATCGAAATTTGCATTGTCTAATGTGCAGATGGACACCATAAATCAGCATAAGCTGAAGGCTTTGTTTGGATTCCTAGAGGTTGGTTCGGACACCCGATGTCATACTACAATGTATTTGTATGAAATTTAGCAGGCGTAATGTGAATGTCGTGTGGCAGGCCCCATAAAGGACGTCATGGTAACTCTGAATCCGTTACTATTTTAAGGGCATCTAATCCTTACGCTATTTTGAGGGCAAATGGACCTAGTTCAAATTTCTCAACAATTAATCGAGCTAAACTGTAGTGTTAAATATGGATGCAATATAGCTAACTCATTTAGTTCAACCGTTACATATCAATATTTAAATTATTGAATGAAAGCAGGTCAAAATGAGGTATTACCTTTACGTCAATAAACACTAAATACATCTAAAATCACTTATTAAATTAATGTTAAATATTTATATTAATGTACTTAATGACATTAGTTACATTAATATTTAATATTTACATTACTATATTAAGGGCCTGGAGTCGAATGACTAGCGTTCTGGTTCGAGTCTCGTTATGGATGATTTTAGAGGTTCGGAATCCACTTTAAAATAAAAGTCCCTGTCTAATATGGCTGTAGAGTGGTGGGCGTATAGATGAAAAACCTTATCTCTAAAAAGATAACATTGTCTCGAAATCTGCTAGTAGGTAAGCGGCATTGGCCTACCATGGGCCCTTTCATTACTGATGATGATGAATTACAGTTAATAATTTTATACATAAAAGCAAAAAATATCACAGCGACATTGAGTCCCTGAACTGGATTGGATTAGAAATATGACAAAATTTATTGTTAAGTATATTGTACCTTGGTGTAAGATGGAAGGATAAATCTGCTGGCCGGAAATCCTCCCGCTTGCACTCGTTGAGGGATGTGCGAAATCCGTGCAACCATCGTTTACAAAAATGGCAAATTGTAGGTACAATAAATGCAGTATCCATGGTCATCGCTGAATTTGTTTCAACCACTCCACTACCAAAGTATTGAAATTGAAAGTTACTAGCAAACAAAATAATTTATTTAGAAAAAATATCCAATCAATCAAACAATAAATATACCATAGTAATTTATACAAGAACACAAGTTATCTAAAGCGACGTGTAATATTTATGTTAGAAAATGTACAAATAGCTTAAAAACAGAGCACGTTTGTTTTTTTTTTTATAAGAATAAAATAAAACGCATCGTTTAAAGCACGTATAAAATTCGTTCCCAGCACTTACACTTCGCATTTCACTGAAAAATACTCTGAAAGTAGTGTCACAGTAGAACGGGAAAAATGATACTGAAAGTCGGGAAAGTTATTTTCTGCTGTGAAAGAGTAAAACTAAACTGTGAGTATAAAATGCATTTTTCATGAAGTGAGAATTCACCAAAGCCAATATTTTCACACCAAAGGCTATGTTATAGTAAAAGAGTAAAAAGTAAAAAACGGCGATTTTTTTTCCTCTAAGGTTTTCTTTAATATATATTTTTTTTTTCCCCTTCAAAGTTTTGATATTACCCTTGGACCCAAAAACAATTTTCACGCTTTTTCCCTGCCTCCACCGGGGTTTTAAAAGTGAGAATAATAATAACAAATTATAATAAAAAGAAGCCAGAAATTGCGAACAGAAAGGACTTTGGTTTCATCGGAGGGTGAAAGAAAAAAAATATAATATTGCGTATAGCCGAAAGGTCTTTGTCTTCTCTTTGCTTAGCACGAATTTGTCAAATTATTCATTAGTTTGTCACTGGGCACCTCATTCTCTCAATCTGCAATACTGGCAATTTGCATATGTTCTTGACAAGGCAGATATTTAGGTTCCATTCTCTTGCAATTGCTTGCAGATAGATTATTCCAATAAAAATAAAAATCCATTCTGCAGATATTTTATCTCTGATTTATTTTTAAAATTTGCCAGGAGCTGTAAAATCAAATCAATATTTTGAAATAAAACAATGAAACATATTTGCATAAGTGAGAGGGAGAGAGAGAGAGTTCTTAAATTAATACTAGCGGTATGGTATTTCAAATTTTATTTTTATTTTCCCAATAACATGCAAATGTTTTTTAACTTATATTTAAATCTGCTATTATATAATTAGTCTTTAGCAGCTTGAAAAGCAAGTAAATATAGCACATTGATTAAATAAATTTTCAATTTTTTTTTTTTTTTTTACTAGCAGCTGATGTAACTCGACTTTTGTTTAGTCGCTGTGTTGTCAATTTTTGCACACTTTCGGCGAAATAGACCAGAACCTACAGCTTAACGTAAATTAAAACTACTACATGACACAACATCACTGTGACGACCTGAGTTGCCCCTTTACATTTTGGAAATGATGTGGGTAAGAAGTCGGATTCCTCTCTGTGATGCTCTAATATTATATGAGGTGGGAGCTACTTCTTAAACTGGATTTTGAATAACTAAGAACTACAAGCATACATGGCACAGCTAGGATTCGAACCAAAAACTTGTGGTACCAAGAATCAAAAGCGCTTTCCTTCGGCCATCCGGTCCCCGCTTAACGTGGATTCCGAACCACTAACAACCATGCATGCCACCTCCAGGATTCGAACCTAAAATATGTGGTACCAAGGGCCAGAGTGCTACCCAATTTGCCATCTGGTTTAATTCTGCCTAATGTGGACGGATAAATCTGTAAACCAGAAAGCCTATCCCTGAACTCATTGATTAAAGTGTGAAACCCCGTTTCACTTTTTTAAAATTAGGGTGGCAAAATGTACGTACAATGCATCTGGTCCAACTGGTCAACGCTGTATTTTTATAGAACATATCGTGACGAATGATTAAATTTTCTAGTTAATAAAAATAATTTATTTAGGAAAAATCTCCAATCCATCAGAAAATAAATATCTTCATAGTTTTGTAATATAAGAACAAACGGTATTGCAAGTGGCGTGTAATATTCTGTTAAAAAAAGGTACAACTATGTTATCAACTGAATGCGTTTGTTTTCCGTATTTTAAGAGTAAAATAAGGCACATCGTTTAAAGCACATATAAAGACTTACACTATTAGTTCCTGACTTCCTGGTTTCCAACTTCAAAAAAGAGCTGATTTCGCTCATTGCTTAAAGTACTAAAACTCATATATCGTCCAATACAGACTCCAGTTCGAATTATAGCGGCGACATGGATGTTTGTGAGTGGTTCGGAATGCACTGTAAACTGTAGGACCTGTCTGTTTAGCCCACGTGTGCCCAAATGATCGTAGATCGTAGTATAAACCAAACGAAGTTTCGTCAACCGCCAGTAAAAATAAAAAATTTTAAAATTTATTTAATGTGCAATATTAACTTACTTTCAAGCTGCTCAAAATGTAATAACGTAATCGAAGAGTTAAATATAAGTGAAAAATACTAAAAAATGTGCATGTATTTACGAAAATAAAAATAAAATTTGAAATAATATCACCCTTGTATTAATTTAAGATATTTCTCTTATGGATATATAAGTTGCAATATTCTATTTCAAAATATTCATTTGCTTTTACCGCTCCTAGTAAATTTTTAAAAGAAATCAGTGGTAAAATATATGCAGGATTTCTTTTTTTTTTTTTTATTTGTAGTGGAATAATCTATCTGAAAGCAATTGACGGAGAATGGAACTTAAAATTTGCCTTTGTCTAGAACATATGCAAACTGCCAGTTTCGCATATTGAGAGAATGAGGAGCCTAGTGACAAACTAATGAATAATTCGACGACTTCGTGCTAAGCAAAGAGAAGATGAAGACCTTTCGACTATGCGCAGTATTCTATTTTTCTTTCACCCTCCGATGAAACAAAAGTCCTTCCTTTTTGCAATTTCGGGATTCGTTTTATTACTATTTGTTATTATTATTCTCACTTTTAAAACCGCGGTGGAGGCAGAGAAAAATGTGCAAATTGTTTTTGGGACCAAAACTCCTAGCCTCGAGGGTAATATGAAAATCTTTGAAGGGGAAAAAATCTATATATATTAAGGAAAACCTTAGAGGGAAAAAAAAAAAAATATTTTTATAAAAAAATAATATCGAACTTTTTACTATAACATAGCCTTTGGTGTGAAACTATTGGCTTTGGTGGATTGTCACTTCATGAAAATGCAGTTTATACCCACAGTTTAGTTTCATTCTTTTACAGCAGAAAATTACTTTCCCGACTTTCAGTATCCTTTCCCCGTTCTACTGTGACACTACTTTCAAAGTATTTTTCAGTGAAATGCGAAGGTTTTCAAATACGTAGATTTCGAGATTTCATTGGGAGTGGATGGAATTATTTTATACATTACACATGAGCAGCAATCTATTCTTTTTTTAAAGTGAATTTCAGGAAGAATAAATAGTGTACTAAGTGCTCGGAACAAAACTTTTTACATGCTTTAAACGATGTGTTTTATTTTTCTTAGAAAATGGGAAACAAACGTATTCTGTTGATAACACAATTGTAAAATTTTATAACAGAAACCTTACACGCCACTTTCGATACCTTGTGTTCGATGATATAATAAAACCATGAAATATTTGTTTTTGGTTGATTGGAAATGTTTTATTAAATAATTTATTTTGATTGCCAGAAACTTTACCTTGAATCTTTCGGCAACGGAATGGTGTAACAAATACAACAATGGCCAGGGTGACTACAATTATTGTGCCTATATTTTGCCACCTTATTTTTTTAAAATGATGATAGCTGGGGTTTCGTACTTTAATTAAAGAGAGCAAGGAATTGGCTTTCCGGTCAACAGATTTTTCCATCCAACTTAGGCCGAAGTAAACCTGATGGATAATCGGCTGGGGGTGCTTCAGGTGCGTCTTAACTTTGTCATGGATGTTTGTAAATGGTTCGGAACCTATGTTTAGCTGTAGGTCTCAATCAAAATAGACAAAAGTGTGAAAAGAAATGACAGTACATCGAAAAAACAAACCAAGATGCATGAGCTGCTAGTAAAAATAATAAATATGAAAATTTAATTAATGTACAATATTTACATGCTTTTCAAGATGCTCAAAAATAATAATATAAGCCTAGAGTTAAATATTAGTGAGAAACACTTATGTATTTACATGCATGTATTTACGAAAAACAAAATATAATTTGAAATACCATGCCACCAGCATCAATTTAAGCCTCCTCTCTCTGTTATGCATATATAATAATCAGTATTGTATTTCAAAATATTCATTTGCTTTTACCATTTTTTGTAAATTTTTAAAAGAAATCAGAGTTAAAATATATGCAGGATTTCTTTTTTATTTTTATTGGAATAATCTATCAGCAAGCAATTGCAAGAGAATGGAACTTAAAAATGTGCCTTGTCTAGAGCATATGCAAATTGCCAGTATTGTAGATTGAGAGAATGAGGTGCCCAGTGACAAACTAATTAATGAGTTGACGACCTCGTACTAAGCAAAGAGAAGATGAAGACCTTTCGGCTATACGTAATATTATATTTTTTTTCACCCTCCGATGAAACAAAAGTCCTTCCTTCTTGCAATTTCGGGATTCGCTTTATTACTATTTGTTATTATTATTCTCACTTTTAAAACAGCGGTGGAGGCAGGGAAAAAGTGTCCAAATTGTTTCTGGGGCCCCCACTCCGAGCCTCGGGGGTAATATCAAAATCTTTGAACGGGACAAAAAAAAAAACTATATATCAAGGAGAACCTTAGAGGGATTTTTTTTTAATAAAAAATAAAATCGCCCTTTTACTGTAACATAGCTTTTGGTGTGAAACTATTGGCTTTGATGGATTCTCTCTTCATGAAAATGTATTTCATACTCACAGTTTAACTTTACTCTTTCACAGCAGAAAATTACTTTCCCGACAGTCAGTATCATTTTCCCGTACTACTGTGAAACTACTTTCAGAGTGTTTCTCAGTGAAATGCGAAGGCTTTCAAATACGTAGATTTTGAGATTTCATTGAAGTGGATGGAATTATTTTATACATTATACATGAACAGCAATCTATTCTTTTTCGAGGTGGAAACTAGGAAGAATAAATTGTGTACTAAGTGTTCGGAAAAAAATTTTATAGTGCTTTAAACGATGCGTTTTATTTTATTCTCATTAAGCGGGACACAAACGTATTCTGTCGATACCATTGTTGCAAGCGTTTATAAAAGAAATATTACACATCACATTATGAAACCTTCTGTTCTTGTATGTAATTAATCTATGAGATATTTATTTATTGATTGATTGGAGATTTTTTCCTAAATAAATTATTTTGATTGCAGAAAATTTAACTTTAATCCTTCGACAATGGAATGCCTTTAACAAATACAGCGATGACTCGATGGAACACATTTACTGTGCCTACATTTTGCAAGGAATAGTTTTTTTTTAAATGGACGATAGCTCGGTATCCACACTTTCACCAAGGAGTGCAAAGAATAGGTTTTCCGATCTACAGATTTATCCATCCACCTCAGGATCAGCTGAGTCAGATGGCCAATTAGGTATCTTTCGTGCCTTTGGCAATTTACCACATGTTTCAGGCTCGAATCCTGGCGGTGCAATGAATGTGTGGGTGAGGTTCAGAATCCACTTTAAGCTATAGGTCCCGGTTTATTTAGTACAAAGTTTGAAAATTGAATCATAGAGTGACAAAGCAAAGCAGGTTGCATCAGCTGCTAGTAAAATTAATAAATTTGAAACTTAATTTAATGTGCAATATTAACTTGCTTTTCGAGCAGCTCAAAAATACAATAATGTCACAGAGTTATATTAGAGAAAAAACAGTAAACATTGTGCATGTATTATTGAAAATAAAAATTAAATTTGCAATACCATCACACTAGTGTATATTTAAGCTCTCTTTAACTTAAGACTTATATATGCATATATAAGTTTCAGTATTTTATTTAGAAATATTCTTTTGTTTTTCCGTTCCTTGTACATTTTTTTTAAAAGAAATCATAGATAAAATAAATGCAGGTTTTCATCTTTTTTTTATTTAGGTGAATAATATATCTGCAAGCAATTGCAAGAAAATTGAACTTAAAAATTTGCCTTGTCTAGAAAAAATTGCCAGTTTCACATATTGAGAAAATGAGGTGCCCAGTGACAAACTAATGAATAATTCGACAACTTCGTACTAAGCAAAGAGAAGAGGAAGACCTTTCGGCTATTCGCAATATTATATTTTTTTTTCACCCTCCGATGAAACAAAAGTCCTTCCAGTTTGCAATTTAGGGATTCGTTTTTTTTATTTTTGCTATTATTAATATCACTTTTAAAACCACGGCGGAGGCAGGTAAAAGTGTGCAAATGTTTTTGGGGCCACCACTCAAGCTTCGGGGTAATATCAAAACTTTGAGTTGGAAATATAACTATATATTAAGGAAAACCTTTGAGGGATTTTTTTGGTAGAAAATTAAAATCGCCCTTTTTACTATAATATAGCCTTTGGTGTGAAAGTATTGGCTTTGATGGATTCTCACTTCATGAAAAATGCATTTTATACTCACAGTTTAGTTTACTCTTTTACGGAAGAAAATTACTTTCCGACTTTCAGTATCATTTTCCCGTTCTACTGGGACACTACTTTCAGAGTATTTTTCAGTGAAATGCGAAGGCTTTCAAATACGTAGATTTCGAGATTTCATTGGTAGTGGATGGAATTATTTTCATAAATTATACAAGAGCAGTGACCTATTCTTTTTCGAGGTGGAAACTAGGAAGAATAAATAGTGTACTAAGTATTCGGGAACCAATTTTTTAAACGTGTTGAATTCTTGAACGTGTTGAAACGTACGACTTGTCAAACGATGTGTTTTATTTTACTCTTAGAAAACGGAAAACAAACGTATTTTGTTGTAAGTTTAAGTTTCTAACAGAAATAGGGCACTCTTCTTTCGATATTTTGTGTTATTTTATATAATATAACTAAAAGATTTTTTTTTTTAATGATTGGAGATTTTTTCCTAAATAAATTATTATTTTCAACTGCGGAGGAATTTTTAACTTAAATCTTTCGTTAATAAAGGACTGTAACAAATATAATGAGGACCAGGAACACTACATTTATTGTATTTACATTTTTTTAAAAACATTATAGGGTCTTGATTGCAGAGTGGCCAACGCCCTGGCACATTGTTCCACACGTTTCGCTTTCGAGTCTTGTCTGTGCCATGGAGGCTTTCAGTAGTTTGAATTCACTTTAAACCGAAGGTACCGGTTCCATTTGGATGTAAAGCGTCACGCAGCCAAGTCTGGCTTCTAACTACAGGTGCTCATTCACAACAGAAGCTGACCCTTTTTCCTCCATCCATTAGTAGATTACTCATGGAATGCCAATTCCGCACTGAAGGACACAGGGGATAAGTCACACAACACACATGTTTAGCAGTACAGTTTTGCTCGATTGATTGTTGAGCAATTTGAACTACGTACATTTTAAATTAAAATGGCGAAG
Organism: Caerostris extrusa; assembly: GCA_021605095.1. Classification (NCBI taxonomy): domain Eukaryota; kingdom Metazoa; phylum Arthropoda; class Arachnida; order Araneae; family Araneidae; genus Caerostris; species Caerostris extrusa. Next base: position 34,599 of record BPLR01011227.1, read on the forward strand.
ATGTAGTGTATTCAACGTTACCAAGGGAGCCCTACATGGGGCCTGTTAAACGACATTTAACTATTACCACCTTAATTTTGTACAAATATTTCGATGGAGGAGGTTCAGGATCCGAAACATTCTCCGTGAATCTAGGAAAGGTGCATCCGCGTATATGGATCGATGGTGTTCATTTTCGCATTAGACATGATAAATTTCAATTCAGTATTACTTGTTGGATTTCAGCCAGACATTCTACTGATCTGACATCCAATGCGTTATCCACCAAGTTGCATCAAACTGCTTGTAAAAATAATAAATTTGAATGTTTATTTAGAGTAGAAAATTAACTTGATTTTCAAATTGCTCAAAAATTTAATAATATAATCACAGACTTAAATATTAGTGAAAATCACCAAACGTTATGCAAATATATACGAAAAGAAAAATAAAATTTGAAATACCATCGCGCTAGTATTAATTTAAGCTCTCACATATGCATATATAAGTTTCAGTCTCGTATTTCAAAATATCCTTTTTCTTTTACGACTCTTTGTCAATTTTTAAAAGAAATCAGAGCTAAAATGTATGCAGGATTTCTTTCCTTTTTTAGTGGAATAATCTATCTGCAAACAATTGCAAGAGAATGGAACTTAAATATTTCCTGGTGTGGAACATATGCAAATTGCCAGTTTGAGCATATTGAGAGAATTGAGGTGCCCAGTGACAAACTAATGAATAATTCGACAACTTTCGTGCTAAGCAAAGAGAAGATGAAGACCTTTCGGCTATACGCATGATAATATTTTTTCTTTCCCCCTCTGATGAAACAAAAGTCCTTCCTGTTCGCAATTTCGGGATTCGTTTTATTATTATTTGTTATTATTATTCTCACTTTTAAAAACGGCGGTGGAGGCAGGGCAAAGTGTGCAAATTGTTTTTGGAGGCCACCACTCTGAGCCTCGGGGGTAATTTCAAAAACTTTGAAGAGGACAAAAAAACTATATACTAAGGAAAAACCTTAGAGGGATTTTTTTTTAATAAAAAATAAAATCACCCTTTTTTACTGTAACATAGCCTTTGGTGTGAAACTATTGGCTTTGATGGATTCTCACGTCATAAAAAATGCATTTTATACTCACAGTTTAGTTTTACTGTTTCACAGCAGAAAAATTACTTTCCGACTTTCAGTATCATTTTCCCGTTCTACTATGAAACTACTTTCAGAGTATTTTTCAGTGAAATGCGGAGGCTTTCAAATACGTAGATTTCGAGATTTCATTGGAAGTGGATGGAGTTATTTTATAAATTATACATGAGCAGTGATCTATTCTTTTTCAAAGTGAAAGCCAGGAAGAATAAATAGTGCATTAAGTATTCGGAAACCAATTTTTATACATGCTTTAAACAATGTGTTTTATTTAACTCTTTGAAAAGAAAGCACGCGTGTCCTGTTTATAACATATTTGTATGATTTTCTTACAGATATATTACACAACATTTTCTGTGTTGTGTATTATAAAACTATGGGACATTTATTTTTTGATTCATTGAAGATTTTCCTAAAAATCTTTTTTTGTTTGCTAGAAAAATTTCAACTTGTATCATTCAACAATGGGATGGTTGTGACTAATACAGCGGTGACCACATTGACGACATTTATTGTACATTTTGCATTTTTAAAAGATGTTACCTGGATTTCGGACTTTCCTCAACGAGTGCAAGAGGTATAATTACCAGCCAACATATTTATCCTCCCTTTATATACAGATATATATATTTTGCATTAATTTCGTTTGTCAGATTTCGATTCTTTTTCCTCGTGATCGGGGACTCAATTTTGCTGTGATATTTTTGTTTTAAACATAAAATTATTCACTATAATTGTTTATGATTATTTTATAATAGATGATATTGGCATTGGTATCCTCCAAATGTGCTACAGGCAACATTACAGGAATTTTCATCATTATCGAACGAAAAGACTTTCCAGCTTACTGATTTATAGTATTCCTTTCAAACGTTTACATTGAATTTCCTTTTATATAACTTGCATGATTTCAAACTAAACTTGGTTAAAAGCCTATGCCATTCTGTTCTCTAGAAAATATTCAATTTGAAATCAATTTTAAAACTGTAATTATTTTTATTTTTTTTTTTATTGTTTTTGAAATTGTGATGCAAACGTTAATTAAAAATTAGATTACTTATTAAACCACTAAATATTAAAGTAAATTTATTACATTACATTTTAGTTAATTACGGTTTATTTTTATTTATTTAACATTTTTTAAATACAGTTTATTTTTATTTACTTAACATTTTAATTAAATACATTTTTATTTGTATTTGTATTTCATTTTAATTTATTATATCTGAAATTACTGACATTTAATTTACTATTATATGTCAAAATAAATAACAGTACTATTGTTATACAGATATTATGCTTTAAAAAATCTGAAAAAATAATGTTGCCATGATTAAAAATAGAATTTAATTCATATTTAGAATACGTAATGCGCATTTAAGTCTTATACATTAAAAATAAATCATAAAATGCACACAAAATAATCATATAAAGCCAACCTTAGCAATCCTGCGGATTTCTCACAATGTTTTCTCGTCAAAATTAAGAAATTTTTAACTATGTTTGTGTGCTACTCTAAATTGAATAGTTTATTTTTACATGAATAAGTCTGTTGACTTTGCAAAAAACATGAATCAGAATTCTTTATATAGACATACATCTTTTCACTTTAAATTTTTTGTAAAATATTCTATTTTAATTTTCAGAGCATGCGTTTTAAGGAAAATTTTAAACATAAATTTATTTAAGTTAAAAATATTAATAAATGACTGAATGACTGTCAAACGATTTTAATTATTATTTCTGATGAAAAATATACGTTTATATGTTTGCATAATAAAACATTTAAAATTTCCAATAAGGGTTTTGAATCAAATTTAATTTACTTTCATTAAAATAGAACATAGATGTGTTTACTGTAGAAAAATTTTTTTGAAACTTAAATTATTAGAAAAAATTAAGATATATAAACTAAACAATTGGTCGCTTGGTGATAGCACATTTGTATTTTAATTAAAAAAGTTATTTCACATCCTGAACAGAAATTTTTTAAATTTTTTTTTCATTATATTAAGCATTTTGAATATTTGATTGTGATAAAAATTATAACAAAAATAAAGAATTAAATGATTGTTATTTTTTGGTGTTGCTTTAAAAGTTTATTATCAAAAATATATTTTTAATTGGAATAGTACAAGACACATTAGTTATTTTAAATATTTAGATACTTTTAATACTATTAAATTACACATCATGGATCAATATTATGTGTTCATCTAGCATGGGGTTACAGTCAATATCTTTGAAAAATAAAATGAATAGATTCGATTGTAATTGCTACAATGAGTGAGTATTCCGTCATCCAAGCTTCCGGAAGACAGTTTGTCTGTTTTCCTACCATATTAATAAGAGACGGTTAACCATAAAAGATTTCCTACAAGGCAGACAAGTGGTGGTACTGATGGTGGTACTGATTACAGTGGAACTTATCCGTCGATGGCTGTTAAGGATATGTATGCGTAAATTCATAAGTACAGAACGAAATTTAACGTTCTACAAAAAAAATTGCACTTTTATACACGCCAATTAATTAGATGTTAAGAAATTGTTGAGTAAATCTAAAATTATAAATTGGACATTCTTTACAATCAAATCGTCAAGTGCCCTGATGGTCAACCGGCGAGCGCTCTGATCTTTGGTGACACAGGCTTCAGATTTGAATGTTGGTGATGACATGGATGTTTGTGAATGGAACGAAATCCACAGTAAAAATCCGGTCAAATTAGCCTAAAGTGTACACTAAATGACCGTGTAGCGACAAAATAAACCAAGTTGCATCAACTGCTAGGAAAAAATAATAAATTGAGTGAAATGACAAAATGAGAATGTGCAAAATTAACTTGATTTCCAAGCTGCTAAAAAAACAATAATATAATCACATACTTAAAAATTAGTAAAAAAAACTGTAATTTATGCATATATATATATGACGAAAAAATTAAAATACCAACGCACTAGTATTAATTTAAGCTCCCTCTTTCCCTTATACAAGTTTCAGTATTGTATTTAAAAATATTCATTTGCTGGCTTGTACCGCTCCTTGTAAATTTTTAAAAAAGAAATCAGAGTTAAAATATGTGCAGAATTTCTTTTTTTTTTTTATTTCTCGTGGAAAACTCTATCTGCAAGCAGTGGGAAGAGAAATGAACTTAAAAATTTGCCTTGTCTAGAACATATGCAAAATGCCAGTTTCGCATATTCAGGGAAGGAGGTGCCCAGTGACAAACTAATGAATGATACGACAACTTCGTGCTAAGCAAAGAGAAGATGAAGACCTTTCGGCTATTCGCAATATTATATTTTTCTTTCACCCTCCGATGAAACAAAAGTCCTTCCTGTCCTCAATTTCGGGATTCGTTTTATTATTATTTGTTATTATTATTTTTCTCACTTGTAAAACCGCGGGAGGCAAGGAAAAAGTATGCAAATTGTTTTTGGGGCCACCACTCCGAGCCTCGGGGGTAATATCAAAAACTTTGAAGGGGGGAACTATATATTAAGGAAAATCTTAAAAAAATATATATATTTTTTTGTAAAAATAAAATCTCCATTTTTACTATAACATAGCCTTTGGTGTGAAACTATTGGATTTGATGGATTCTCACTTCATGAAAAATGCATTTTATACTCACGGTTTAGTTTCACTCTTTTACAGCAGAAAATTACTTTCCCGACTTTCAGTATCATTTCCCGTTCTACTGTAACACTACTTTCAGAGTATTTTCGAAATATATATGTTTCGTATTTGCGAAGGCTTTCAAATACGTAGATTTCGAGATTTCATTGGAAAGTGGAGGGAATTATTTTATACATTATACATGAGGAGCATTCTATTATTTTTTAGGTGGAAACCAGGAAGAGTAAAGAGTATACTAAGTGCTCGGAATGAATTTTTATACATTTTTAAAGTTGCGTTTTTTATTTTACTCTTACAAAACAAGAAACAAACGTATCCTATTGATAACATTGTTGTAAGTTTTTCTAAAAGATAAATTACACGCTACTATTGCAAACTTAGGATCTTGTATTTAATAAAACTGTGAGATATTTATTTTTGATTGTTTGACGATTTTTCCCAAATAAATTATTTTCATGGCCAAAGATTTTAAACTTGAATCATTTGGCGATATTATGGCTGTAGCAAATACAGTGTTGTCCAGAGGGGGCACCTTTTATTATAACTACATTTTGACACCATGTTTTTAAAAGGTGGATAAATAAAAGGAACTTGAAATACTATCTCGCTTCTATTAAATTAATCTCTCTCTCTCTCTTATGCGTATATAGGTTTCAGTGATGTGTTTAAAAATACTCATTTGCTATTACCGCACCTTTTAAAATTTTAAAAGAAATCAGAGAAAAATATATGCAGGATTTTTTTTTTTTTTTTCTGTTTTTAGTGGAATAATCTATCTGCAAGCAAATGGAACCTAAAAATCTGCCTTGTCTAGAACATATGCAAATTGCCAGTTTCGGTATAGAGAGAACGAGGTTCCCAGTGACAAACTAATAAATAATTCGACAACTTCGTACTAAGCAAAGAGAAGATGAACACCTCCGATGAAACAAAAGTCCTTCCTATTCACAATTTCGGGATTCGTTTTATTATTATTTGTTATTATTATTCTCAGTTTTAAAACCGCGGTGGAGGCAAGGAAAAAATGTGCAAATTGTTTTTGGGTCCACCACTCCAAGCCTTGGGGTAATATCAAAAACTTTGAAGGGGAAAAAAAACTAAATATTAAGGAGAAACTCAGAGAGAAAATTTCTTTTTTTAAAAAATAAAATCGCCCTTTTTTACTGTAACATAGCCTTTGGTGTGAAACTATTGGCTTTGGTGGATTCCCACTTCATGAAAAATGCATTTTATACTCACAGTTTTACTCTTTTACAGCAGAAAATTACTTTCCCTACTTTCAGTATCATTTTTCCGCTCTACTGGGACACTACTTTCAGAGTATTTTTCAGTGAAATGCGAAGGCTTTCAAATACGTAGATTGCCAGATTTCATTGGAAGTGGATGGAATTATTTTACAAATTATACATGAGCAGCAAAGTCCTCGGAACGGATTTTTATACGTGCTTTAAACGATGTGTTTTATTTTACTCTTAGAAAACGGAAAACAAAAGCATTCAGTTGATAACATAGTTCTGTTTTTCCAACAGACATATTTCACACGACTTTCGAACCTTGTTTTCTTGTATATAATAAAATTGTGAGATATTTATTTTTTGATTGATGGGAGAGTTTTCTTAAATAAATTAATGTTTTCGATTCCCGGGAATTAGTTTTAAACATAAAATTATTCGCTATAACTTATCATCATGAGTGCGCAACTGTCACATGGTGGGTCAAGGCCGTCTGCCTACTGGCAGATTTCGACACAGGAGACGTTGTCTTTTACTGGGATAGAGTTGTTAGTTTTACGCTTACCAGCCTACAAACATATTAGAACGAGACCTGCAGTTTAAAGGGGGATTCCTAACTACTACACTCATCCTGGGCTCCGCCGAGTCTCGAACTCTAAACTTGTGTCATCCAGCGCCAGGGCGTTAGTCACTCGAACGCCATTAATATAGAAATATAAATATTAAATATTAATGTAACTAATGTAATTATGTATAATAATATACATTTTAAACATTAATTAAATATTAATTTTAGATGTATTTATTGTTTATTTACATGAAGATAATACCTCACTTTGACCTGAGGTCCTTCACTAATTTAAATATTGATATGTATACGGTTAAATTAGATGTATTGGCTACATTGTATCGATACTTAACACTGTAGTTCAGCGCGATCAATTGCTGAACACTTTGAACTACGGTTATTTGACCTTAAACGTCGTAAAATGTAGCGGAATTAACGTTACCATAACATCATTTATGGAGCCTGCCATACGACATTTAAATTTTTCCTTGCAAATTTCATACAAATACATCCATGAATGGCCTCAGTAGTCCTAAACATCGTCCATAAATGTAAAAAAAAAACTCATCCGCGTCTGTGGAATTATGGTGTCTATCTCTGCATTAGACGTGGCAAGTTATAATTCGGTTTTTCTTGTTAGATTTCAAGCAGAGATTGTATTGATCTAAATTCTAACACGCTATCCACCAAGTTGCATTGCGGCCTGGTGGCCGAGTGGCTATCGCTCTATCGAATCCAGGCGGAGGTATGGATGATTGTAGAGGTTCGGAATCCCCTTTAAGCCGTAGGTCCCGGTTTCATATGATCTTAGAGCGTCACAGAGCTCAATCAGACTTCTCACCCACTGCATTCCCAAACTGTAAAGTAAACTCATCAAAAACAAACAAACTCATCTCTAACAAACAACAAACTCCCAAACAAACTCATCTCTAGGAATAGTGATGTGGGTGGTGTAGTAGTAATAATAATCCACGTAATCCTGTAGGTCACATACTAATTAGCTGAAAGTGTGCAAAAAATGACAGTGCAATGACAAACCAAACCAAATTGCATCTAGGAATAATGATATGGTACGTAATTGATGTAGTAATAACCGTGCAGCGACAAACAAAACTTGCATTTCAAACTGCTCAAAAGAAAATAATATAATCTAGGATTTAAATATTAGTGAAAACACTAAACATTATGCGTGCATTTACGAAAATAAAAATAAAATGTGAAATACCATCGTGACGATATTGATTTTAGCTGTCTCTATCGCTCTCTCCTTATGCATATATAAGTTTCAGTATTGTATTTCAAAATATTCATTTGCTTTCACCACTCATTGTAAATTTTTAAAAGAAAAAGAAGTAAAATATATGCAGGATTTCTTTCCTTTTTTTGTAGTGGAATAATCTATCTGCAGAAAATTGCAAGAGAATGGAACTTAAAACTTTGCCTTGTCTAGAACATATGCAATCTACCAGTTTCGCATATTGAGAGAATGAGGTGCCCAGTGACAAACTAATGAATAATTCGACAACTTCGTGCTAAGCAAAGAGAAGATGAAGACCTTTCGGCTATACACAATATTATTATTTTTTCTTTCACCTCCGATGAAACAAAAGTCCTTCCTGTTCGCAATTTCGCAAATTCGTTTTATTGTCATTTGTTATTATTATTATTCTCACTTTTAAACCCGCGGCCGAGGCAGAAAAAAAAAGTGTGCAAATTGTTTTGGGGGCCACCACTTCAATCCTCGGGGGTAATATCAAAAACTTTGAAAAACTATATATTAAGGAAAACCTTTGAGGGATTTTTCTTTTGTAGAAAAATAAAAACCCTTTTACTGTAACATAGCCTTTGGTGTGAAACTATTGGCTTTGATGGATTCTCACTTCATGAAAAATGCATTTTATACTCACAGTTTAGTTTCACTCTTTTACGGAAGAAAATTACTTTCCCAACTTTCAGTATCATTTTCCCGTCCTACAGTGACTCTACTTTCAGAGTATTTTTCAGTGAAATGCGAAGGCTTTCAAATACGTAGATTTCGAGATTTTATTGGAAGTGGATGGAGTTATTTTATATTATACATGAGCAGCAATCTGTTCAGGTAGAACAAATAGTGCACTAAGTGCTCGGAACGAATTGTTATACGTGTCTTAAACGTTTTTTTTTAATTTTTAATTTTTTATTTTTATTTATTTATTTATTTATTTTTAAAGCGGAAAACAAACGAATTCTGTTGATAACATAGTTGTAATTTTAGATATCATAGTAGTTGTAAGTAACAGAAATATGGCTCTCTTCTTTCGATACCTTGTGTTATTTTATATAATATAACTAAAATATTTTTTTTGAATGATTGGTGATTTTACCTAAATAAATTTTTATTATTGCTTTTAACTTGAATCTTTCCTCAATACAAGGGCTGTAACATATATAGCAAAGACCAGGACTACTCCGTTTATTGTACCTACATTTCGCCACCATATTTTATTTTTAAAAGAATATAGGAACTTGATTGCGGGGTGACTAACGCCCTGGCACTCATTACCACAGGCGTCGTGTTCGAGTCTAGTCTGTCCCATGGATGATTGTAGTAGTTTTGAATCCACTTTAAACAGTAGGTACCGGTCTCATTTCAATGTAAAAGCGTCACGCAGCCAAGTCAGGCTTCTAACTACAGGTTCTCATTCACAACAGAAGCTGCCCCCTTTCCTTTCATCCATTACACATGGAATGTCCACCCGCACTGAGGGACACTGGGGATAAGTCACACAACAAACATGTTAAACCCTACAGTTTTGATCGATTGACTATTGAGCACTTTGAAATAGGTTCATTTTATATTAAAATGGCGAAGATGTAGTGTATTCAACGTTATCAAGGGTGCCCTACATTTAATTATTACCACATTTATTTCGTGAAATACATCGAAGGTGGGCGTTCGGGGTCCGAATCATCCACCGTGAATCCAAAGAAAGTGCATCCGGGATTGATGGTGCCCATTTTCGCGTTAGACATGGTAAGTTTCGGTTTGGTTTTACTTGTTGGATTACGGACAGAGATTGCACTGATCTGAAATCCAATGCTTTATCCACCAAGTTGCATCAACTGCTAGTAAAAATAAAATATTTGAAAATTTATTTAATTTGGAAAATTAACTTGATTTTCAAGATGCTCAAAAAGTAATAATATAATCACAGATATAAATATTAGTGAAAACCACAAAACATTATGCAAATGTATGTGAAAATAAAAATACAATTTGAGTATTAATTGGAGCTCTCTCTCTCTCTCTCTCTCTCTCTCTCTTATGTATATATAAGTTTCAGTATTGTATTTTAAAATATTCATTCAACAAAAATTTGCCTTGTCTAGAGCATATGCAAATTGCCTGTTTCGTGTATTGAGACAATGAGGTGCCCAGTGAGAAACTAATGAATGATACGACAAATTCGTACTAAGCAAAGAGAAGATGAAGACCTTTCGGCTATGAGCAATATTATATATTTTTCTCTCACCCTCCGATGAAACAAAAGTTCTTCCTGTTCGCAATTTCGGGATTCGTTTATTACTATTTGTTATTATTATTCTCACTTTTAAAACCACGGTGGAGGTAGGAAAAAAGTGTGCAAATTGTTTTTGGGGCCACCACTCTGAACCTCGGGGGTAATATCAAAAACTTTGAAGGGGAAAAAAACTATATATTAAGGAAAACCTCACAGAGAAAAAAACTATAAATTTCTTTTTAATAAAAATAAAATCGCCCTTTTTTTTATTATAACATAGCCTCTAGTGTGAAACTATTGGCTTTGATGGATTCTCACTTCATGAAAAATGCATTTTATACTCATAATTTAGTTTCACTCTTTTACAGCAGAAAATTACTTTCCCGACTTTCAGTATCATTTTCTACTGTGAAACTACTTTCAGAGTATTTTCAGTGAAATGTGAAGAATTTCGAATACGTAGATTTCGAGACTTCATTGGAAGTGGATGGAATTATTTTTAAATTATACATGAGCAGTATCCTATTCTTTTTAAGATGTATACCAGGAAGAATAAAATGTTCGAAGTGCTCTGTACGTCTTTTTATACGTGCTTCAAACTATCTTTTTTACTTTAATCTCAGTAAACGGAAACAAACGTATTCTGTCGATAACATTGTTATAAACGTTTGTAAAGAAATAGTGCACACTTTATAAAAACCTTCTGTTCTTGTATGTAATGAATGAGATATTTATTTATTGAATGATTGGAGATTTTTCCTAAATAAATTTTTTTGACTGCAGAAAATTTAACTTTGAATCCTTCGACAACAGAATGGCTTTAAAATACAGCTATGACTCGATGGACCATTTAGTGTACATGCATTTTTGCCGGACTTTTTTTAAATGGACGATAGCTCGGTATCCACACTTTAACCAAGGAGAGCAAAGAATAGGTTTTCCGATCTACAGATTTATCCATCCACCTCAGGATCAGCTATGCTAGATGGCCAATTAGTTAGCGTTCTTGCCTTTGGTTACCACATGCTTCCGGCTCGAATCCTGGCGGTGTCATGAATGTATGTTTGAGGTTCGGAATCCATTTTTAAGCTATAGTTCCCGGTTTATTTATTAGAAAGTTTGAAAATTGAACCATAGAGCCACAAAGCAAAAACAAGTTGCGTCAGGTGCTAGTAAAAATAATAAATTTGAAAATTTATTTATTGTGTAATATTAACTTGCTTTTCGAGCAGCTCAAAAAAACAATGTCACAGATTTATTTAGAAAAAACACTAAACATTGGGCATGTATTAACAAAAAATAAAAATAAAATTTTCAATACCATCACATTTGGCCGTATATATTTAAGCTCTCTTTTTCTCTTATGCATATTTAAGTTTGAGTATTGTATTTCAAAATATCCATTTGCTTTTACCGCTTCTTGTAAATTTTTAAAAGAAATCAGAGATAAAAATTTATGCAGGATTTTTTTTTTTATTTTTATTGGAAAATCTATCTGCAAGCAATTGCATGAGAATGGAACTTAAAAAATGTGCCTTGTCTAGAGCATATGCAAATTGCCAGTTTCGCATATTGAAAGAATGATGTGCCAAGTGACAAACTAATGAATAATTCGAAAACTTCGTACTCAGGAAAAGAAGATGAAGACCTTTTCGGCTATACGCAATATTATATTTTTTCTTCTTTCGCCCTCCGATGAAACAAAGTCCTACCTGTTCGCAATTTTGGGATTCGTTTTATTATTATTTGTTATTATTATTATTCTCCTTTTCAAAACCACGGTGGAGGTAGGGAAAAGTGTGCAAATTGTTTTTGGGGCCACCACTCTTGCCTCGGGGGTAAGATGAAAAACTTTGAAGGGGGAAAAAATTATATATTAAGGAAAACCTTAGGGAAACAAATTATAAAAAATAAAATCGCCCTTTTTTACTGTACATCATAACCTTTGTGTGAAACTATTGGCTTTGATGGATTCTCAGTTCATGAAAAATGCATTTTATACTCACAGTTTAGTTAAGGAAGAAAAATACTTTCCCTACTTTCATTTTCCTGTTCTTTACTTTCGCAAATTCGTTTTATTATTATTTGTTATTATTATTCTCACTTTTAAAACTGCAGTAGAGGACTTTGGGGCCAGCACTAGCCTCGGGGTAATATCAAAATCTTTGATGAAAACCATTTATTCATTTTTTATTATAAAAATAAAATCGTTCCTTCTACTTTGTGGACACTTTGATGGATTCTCTCTTCATGAAAAACTTTCAGTTTAATTTTACTCTTTAAAGGCAGAAATTTCTTTCCCGAGCTTTCAGTATCATTTTCCCGTTCTACTGTGACACTGCTTTCAGAGTATTTTCAGTGAAATGCGATGGCTTTCAAATAAGTAGATTTCGAAATTTCATTGGAAGTGGATGGAATTATTTTATAATTCATTAATAGTGTACTAAGTGCTCGCAATAAATTTTTATACGTGCTTTTATACGATGTGTTTTATTTTACTCTTAGGACAATGGAAAACAAACGTATTATTATTGATAACATAGTTGTAAGTTTTCTAACAGAATTATAGCACTTTTTCTTTCGATACCTTGTGTTTTTCATATAATATAACTAAAATTTGAAATGATTTTTAAGATTATTCCTAAATAAATTATTATTATTACTTTTTAACTTGAATCTTTCGTCGATACAAGGGCTGTAACAAATATAGCGAGGACCAGGACTACTACGTTTATTGTACCTACATTTTGACACCATATTTTATTTTTTAAATTTTTATAGGATCTTGATGGTCGAAAGTGACCAACACCCTGGCACACAGTTCCACAGGTTTCGCGTTCGAATCTAGTCTGTGCCATGAATGCTGTAGTAGTTTGGAATCCACGTTAAATTGTAGGGACCGGTGTCATTTTAATGTAAAAGTGTCACGGAGCCAAGTAAGGCTTCTACCTACAAGTGCTCATTCACAACTGAAGCAGCCCCGTTTGGCTTAATGCATGAGTAGATTACTCATGGAATGCCAACCCGCACTGCGGGACACTGAGGATAAGTCACATAACAATCTTGTTAAACCCTACAGGTTTGCTCGATTGATTGTTGAGCACTTTAAACTATGTACATTTTACATTAAAATGGCGAAGATGTATTGTATTCAACTTTACCAAGAGCACCCTAAAAGGGACCATTTAAACGACATTTAATTATTACCACATATATTCGTACAAATACATCGGAGGAGGGCGTTCGCGTTTCGAAACATCCTCCGTGAATCCAAAGAAAGTGTATCCGCGTATATGGATTGATGGTGTCCATTTTCGCATTAGACATGATGACTTTCAGTTCGGCATTTCTTGTTGAATTTCGGACAGAGATTCTACTGATCTGAAATCAAACGCGTTATCTACAAATTTGCATCAATCACAGTCAGCGCAAAAAATGACCGTACAACGTCAAACCAAATTAAACCTGGTTGCATCAACTGCTAGTGAAAATAATGAATTTGATAATTTGATAATGTGGAAAATTAACTTGATTTTCAAGAGTTAAATGAAAATCACTAAACATCATGCAAATATATAAGAATATAAAAATAAATTGTGAAATACCATCACGCTAATCTTAATTTAAGTTCTCTCTCTTTCATTTATGCATATATAAGTTTTCAGTATTGTATTTCAAAATATTCATTTGCTTTTACCACTCCTTGTAAATTTTAAAAAGAAATCAAGGGATAAAATATATGCAGGATTTTCTTTTTTTTTATATTTAGTGGAATAATCTGTCTACAAGCAATTCCAAGAGAATGGAGCTTAAAGATTTGCCTTGTCTAGAACATATGCAAATTGCCAGTTTCGCATATTGAGAGAATGAGGTGCCCAGTGACAAACTAATGAATAATTCGACGACTTCGTGCTAAGCAAGAGAAGAGGAAGACCTTTTTCGGCTATATGCGATATTCTATTTTTCTTTCACCCTCCGATGAAACCAAAGTCCTTCCTGTTCGCAATTTTCGGGATTCGTTTTATTATTATTTGTTATTAATATTCTCACTTTTAAAACCTCGGTGGAGGCAGGAAAAAAGCGTGCAAATTGTTTTTGGGCCGCCACTCCGAGCCTCGGGGGTAATAACAAAAATTTCGAAGGGAAAAAAAATTTTTATATTAAAGAAACCTTAGAGGATTTTTTTTTTTTTTTTTTTTTTGTAATAAAATCGCCCTTTTTGCTATAATATAGCCTTTGGTTTTGAAACTATTGGCTTTTGGTGAATTCTCACTTCATGAAAAATGCATTTTATACTCACAGTTTAGTTTTACTCTTTTACAGCAGAAAATTACTTTCCCGACTTTCAGTAGCATTTTCGCGTTCCACTGTGCGACTGCTTTCAGAGTATTTTTCAGCGAAATGCGTGGGCTTTCAAATACGTAGATTTCGAGATTTCTTTGGAAATGGTTGGAATTATTTTATAAATTATACATGAGCAGCAATCTATTCTTTTTTTTTAAGGTGGTTATCAGGAAAAATAAATAGTGCACTAAGTGCTTGGAATGAATTTTTATACGTGCTTTAAACGATTAGTTTAATTTTACTCTTAGCAAATTGGAAACAAATGTATTCTGCTGATAACATAGTTGTGAGTTTTTAGCAGGCGAAATTTAGCAGGCAAAATTTAAATGTATGGCAGTCCCATAAGTATGCCATGATAACGCTGAATTCGCTTCATCTTATGCCATTTTAAGGGCAGCTAACCGTAGTTTAATGTACACAACATTCAATAGAGCTTAACTATAATGTTAAATTTGTGGCTCATATAATTCAAACGTTATATCTCAATATTTAAATTGGTGAATGACAGCAAGTCAAAGTGAGATATTTACATGTAGTAAATTATAAATATATCTGAAATTAATTATTGAAATAATATTTACTATTTATAATAATATATTTAATTACATTATATATTTGCATTAATATTTAAATCTGAAATTACTTTTTAGATTTACTTTTAAAAACAAGGTTTTTTTTTTTTTTTTTAATATTTGCCCCTAAAAAAAATGTATAAAATTTCACATAAACAGATTTAAATGTTATGTTATCTAGTAATAATTTTACGAATTTTAGTGAACAATTTCTTCTGTATACCATAACCAAATTCGCATAAAAATCATCGAATTAAAATCAGCAGAAATACAGGTTCAAGTGTATAATTATGCATAATGATTCGATTTGTCTTTAATTATTTTTTAATAAAAATACAACCATTAATAAATTAAATGTAAAATGTCCCATTACGAATAGCATTCAAAATGAATCACAGCTTTTAATGTGCATACCAACATATTTTGTTTAAGTAAGACCTAATTAATCTGGTGTATCTAAGCCCGTTTTTTTCTATAATTTAGCCCCAATTTTTGAGACTTTTTCGGATTAATTCCTATGCTGACCTTCATTACAAAATGAAAAGAAGGAATTTTAATTAAAATTATTTTTTAATTCTTTTAAATTTATTTTTCTTTTATAAGATCAATAATAATTTTTTCTCAATTAATAATCCATATATAAAGTTTGAAACACCGAACGTGATAGAATATGGTCATGGCGTTCATTAATAACAGCTTTTAGAAGGAAGAAATCTCTATGATGCTTGTTACAGAATACATAAACATTTCCTTTGTCTGATTTATGGGAAATTATCCGTGCTTTTATATGTACCACCCTCATGTACATCTTTTTCTCCAATGGTACAACAGCACCTTGGTGGGCCAAAGGCCATCTGATTACTGGCAGATTCCGAAACACGAGATATTTTTTTGATGGGGTAGGATTGTCAGACCTACGCCCAACGCTCTATAGTCGTATTAGTCAGTGATCTACGGTTTCAAGTGGATTCGAATCACTACAAAAGTTCCAGGGTACTATCGGGACTCGTAGTATTCTCATGTAATTCTCTACCTCATGTACTCGGATATATACAACCCCCCCCATGTAATTCTTCTTGAATGGCGCAACAGTCCCTTGGTTGGCTAAGGCCGTCTGCCTGCTGTCAGATTCCAAAAAAAGAGATGCTTTTCTTTTTAGGGGATAGGATTGTCAGGCCTACGTCCGACGCTACCTAATTAAACATATTAGACAGTGATCTACCGTTTAAAGTGGATTCCTAACCACTACAAACATCCATGACACTACCGAGACTCTTACCCCTGTGGTACCGAGCACCAAGAGAGCTAGATATAATGTATTGATTATGTGAATTAATATTATATCAACATTTGTTCTAAAGGGGAGCGACATAGATTCTATTTCTTACTGTAGAAAATTAAGTTAGTTTAGTTTGCATCACAAGTTATAGTTAAATTTGAAAGTCTTAGTTGCAGATTAGCAAAGATGATTCCACTGACTCTGTTAATTAAGCAATGTAAAAAAAATTGAAAACATTGCGGTCTATATTGTAATATGTGGATGACGAGAATGACATATGCATGGCAAGTTCAGCTTTTCTGAGGTAATTCATATTTTCTGTCACATTTTCGATCAGCTAGTTTTGGTTTGCCGCTCTACGGTCATTTTTGTGCACACTTTTAGCTAAACAGACTGGGCATACGTTTTAAAGTGGATTCCGAACCACTAACAAACATCATATAACACACGGTTCAGTTTAGAATCATGGCGTGCCACGATTCGAACCTGAAGCCTGTGGTACCAAAAGACCAGAAAGCTAGCCAATTGGTTCATCAGGCAGCATTTCGATTAAAAATTAAATAAGGAGGTTCCCATCATCCTACTTTTCTTAAATACAATGGAAAGACTTAAGGCTTTATAGTACCATCTCCAACACAATCATGGAAGCTTTCTGTTCACCTCTGTATTAGAACCCAGGTCCACTAGTTCTGAAAACTAACTTGATATCCATCAAACAGTTCCTGTTTCACATTATAATGAAAAAAGAGATACTTTTAATTCAATAAAGACTTTTAGTTTAATAATCCTATTTCATTTATTGCAGCGGATATTAAATTCTTAGGTGTCTACATAAATAAATAATACGTTTTTAATATATAGTTTATAAAAAAAAAAAGCCCGAGAACTAAGTTAATTGATAAAGACATTATCTTTATTCTGTCATTCAGCTTTCTATATCAGTTATATGCAAGTTTTTATTATTTTTATACACTTCCCAATTTTTTTCAATACTTTCTTTCAGAATAAAAAAAAAAGGTAAGTTTAATATTCTAAAGAGATTTGCTTGCTGCAGTCTGTTTTCGATCAATCTGATTTTATGAGGAGAATACATCGTTTTATCTTCTGTGGTTGGGCGGAGGGTGTAGGGGGTGGGTGGGGGTCTGCTGAGGTCAAAAAACATGTTCTTGAGCTTTCGCAGAAACATTTTGAAAGGAATAAAAATTCAGGAAATCGCTCCAATATTTAATTATGTCAAACCGCATTGAAGCCAGTTTGTTTTATGAGCTGTATCTCTGGAATAGTTGCAATCTCTTAGGATACGCAACTTTACTTGTATTGAATTTGAAATTTACTTCTCTTTTTTTTTCTTCTAGTTTTATTACTGGTGTTATCTGCCTTTGCCTATTTTTATATTCTGAAATTTACATCTGTATTTTCAATTTATTCTGCGGTGGCATTTCTTTTTTTTTTTTTTTTTTCACTTCTAACGGAAACCCATTGAAAATAAACGTATTTTTGAATAGATTTTCTTTCTTTTCATGATCGAACAAAATGTAACAATGTTGTTTTCGAATTCCAGGCACTTTGATCTAAGTCATTCACTATTGGAAATTAAAAGATATAGCAAATTCAGCATTGACCAAGAATGAGACTATTATACTATAATAGCTTTCAGCCACTTTTATTTAGATAGATGGATCCGTCCTATTTTTTACCCTCCTCACTTTATGACCATTTATTTTTCACAACTTTTATAATTTGTAAAATCCCAGACTCCCCTAGATCCATCGCAGTAGCGGCTTTCATTTCTGAAGACTGGATATGGTTGTCTTGCTTAACATTTACACAGCATTGGTATATATGACAGTCCTTTGGGAACTTTGTGCAATCATAACTCTGAGATAGACAAAGATTATTTGCTATGTTGTTCTTCATTGAATGAAGAAAACTTATACAGCAGATATTGGCGGGCTAGAGAATTGATACAATTGGCATCCAACGACTTATTTTCTTTCATCTTTATGTAGTCATAATTTTGATGTAATTATTCTCATTGTTATGAGTTACTATTTTGTCCTGTTTTGTATTCCATCTTCCTGCTTCAATTTCATGCATCTGCGATGAATGGCAGCCAATGATGTAAAATCAAGTGTTTTTGCAATAATAAAAAAAAATTGTTCGCAATCATTCCCCCAATAATTTCGGCTTTGGTTGACGGGTTTTCGAACCCATTTTCTCCAGCATGTTTACCTAATACGCTGTTCACTAGGTTGCTCCTGTCCTAAATATAAGAAAAAAACGGATTTTTTTAATATTTTAATAAAGTTTAATTTATTTTAAAGATATATTTTTATATTTTTTTTTATCTTTCCCTTGAAGGAAATTAACGTAAAATAATTTTTACATTTAATAGGCCGCAGGTTTGGATGGAAGATATCTTTTAATTTTTTTCAATTTATATGCCTGATAGGGTGAATTAAAAGAACAAAAAAGAGAAAAATATATTGTTTGTCATCTGCAGAACTCATATTTTTTTCTTTTGTTTGTTGTATTTCATTTCTTTACCTTGATTGATAGAAGCCTTTATGATTTTACCTAAAACTAAATTTTAAAGTATGTCCGGTTTTGTTTTAGCAACGTCAAAGTTAAAAAAAGATTTTGGAACCTTAAAAGAGTATATTGGTGATTACGAAGTAAGGTTCTCAAAATGAGCACTGTACATTATGAGAATAAAAAAAGATGAGTATAATAAATAAAAAGGTAATAATAAGTAAATAAAGCGTTAAGTGTGCACCGTAGACTGGCGACTGTTCAAGATGCAATAACATACTGTCCTCAAACGTGAAGGCAGCAAGTAAACGAATAATTAAGTCTCATATCTGCAGTAAATAGAATTTCATATACCAGTTCTTTTGTACTACCGCTTACAAAATATTCCAAACACATAATGTATTTAAATCGTATACCCGTAAGATCTATAGATGGACAATGCAGTCAGGTTCATGTTCTGTGTATTTATGACATATTATTATTCATTTATTTACTAATTAGTCATTTTCACTTCTGAAAATTATAATTTATAAGACACAATTTTCTTTACTTTTTTTCCTTTCATTGTTGTCACAGCGGTGATTCCCAAACTACAAGCTTGCCCCATGGGATTGGTCGTAAATAGAATATAATCTAACTAAATTGAAAAATTGTATTTGTAAATTAATCAAACGAATTAATTGAACAATTTAATAAGAATTTAAATCCAAAAAAAAATTTTTTGCACAGCAATTAGTTTTGATTGTATTGAATTTCAAATTATTAATAATTATGGTTTTTATAAATAATTCACGATTTTTTCTCACGGCAAAGCATTTATTCACTATTGACCTCATTTTTACCCACTGACGTCCGGGAAATTAACTCCTCAGGCAGAATTCTTGAACATTTTCTTCTTAACCAAAAATGTCTGACCGTCGATGACTCGAGGCGGCAGGTTTGGATGGAAGATATCTTTTAATTTTTTCAATTTAAATGCCTGATATGATGCGAATTACAGCTTTTAAACACTTTCTTAATTTGCAGTTTTGAATTTATTTATTTTTTTTAATGTATTTTTAATTAATTTTTATTTATTTATTTACCTATTTTATTTTATTTATTTATTTTATTTTATTTATTTTTTAAATGTGTTTTTTAATTAATTTTTATTTATTTATTTACTTATTTTATTTTATTT
Organism: Caerostris extrusa; assembly: GCA_021605095.1. NCBI lineage: Eukaryota > Metazoa > Arthropoda > Arachnida > Araneae > Araneidae > Caerostris > Caerostris extrusa. Next base: position 54,572 of record BPLR01011227.1, read on the forward strand.
TATTATATTTATTTATTTTATTTTATTTTATTTATTTATTTTTTAATTTATTTGTCTTCTCTTACCCTCTTCTCTTACTCTCACTCTTACCCTCATTCCGGGCATTATTCCTCTTGGTGCCAAAATAAATTAATAAAAATAAAATAAATAAATAAGAATAAAACAAAATAAAAACAAATAAATCAAAAAATAAATAAATAAATAAGAACAAAACAAAATAAAAACAAATAAATTAATAAAATAAAATAAATAAATAAAAATAAAACAAAATAAAAACAAATAAATTAAAAAATAAATAAAATAAAATAAAATAAATAATAATAAAACAAAATATTCATTTTTTAATTTATTTGTTTTTATTTTGTTTTATTCTTATTTATTTATTTTATTTTATTCATTTATTTTGGCACTAAGAGGAATAATGCTCGGAGTGAGGGTAAGAGTGAGAGCACGGAGTAAGAACAAAATCCATTCAAACAAAGTACAATCATTAACATCCCAACTTGCAGTTAGAACAACTTCTGTTGCCCTAGGTATATGCACATATACACTAAACTACAATGTTTATATAAGAATATCAACCTTTTATAAAGCTCTTTTATATTCCAAAGGGGTTACTAGGTTCATTAACCCAATCAGTAAGCTATATTACTTGCCTTGATCCACATTTGTTCGAAGAAATTATCTACCGATCAGATCCCACCTTCAATTTTCCCTTCTTCATTGTGTAGTTTTCGTTCTACAATATGTAGATGGTCTGAAAGAGAAAATAACTCTCAAGCTCAAAGTTTGTTTCTGATTTTGATATTTTTCTAAGGGATATCAGATGTATTACAATTGAATGAGGCCGAAAAGCATCGGGAATATATTTAATGGCACATCAGGGAAAGATATGCGAAAGAAGAATTTCGACTTCAAACATGGTCCCCCCACCTCCCCCGGAGAGTTTGACCATTTCATTAATGCAGTTGATAAACAATGCGGACACAGAATCAGTACATTGTTAGGAAGTAATATAAAAAAAGTCCGAATATTTATAAAAATCCTTTTCAAAGTTAGCAGTTAGATAGTATAATATTTTTATATAGGTTAGATATCAATATAAATATATATTCACATATATATAATTATTATTATTATTATTAGAGATATTTTAAAAGCTTGTTTTCTGTACATTCATATTATAATTAAAATTCCAAATTTTTACAAGGAATTGATTTTATTCATCTCTTTTACAAAATTAATATAAGCATAATAATCGTTCTTATAGTAAAATAATAGAACTTCTTATGATAAACTAATTTAGTAAATAGTTTGAGAAAAAGTGTGCCAGATACCAAAAAATGATAGAATAATAATCTAAATAATTTAAATTGAGTGAAAAAATAATCGAATTAATCTAAATAAAATTAAACATATTATATTTTATGTAAATAAAGAAATATATATTTTATAAATTATTATACCGTTGCCTTTTTATATCATTTTATAATCTTCCATTTATCAAAAATTGTAGAGAATTAATATGCATTAAATTTTATGAAAATATGAAAATATATTTTGTTTGTTAGAAATAAACCGAAAGTATCTTTGTAGAAGCTAAAACTGAAAACGATAAAGTCTAAACAATCTGCCATTAGGCAAACGGCCTTATTCCACCCTGGGCTGTAACTCAAATGAAGAAGAAGAAAATATTAATCAAAGTTGATCTCGAGAAGGTTGCAAGGCAAGTTCGAGACTCCCAAACGACAAACTTCATACCCAAACTGTAAAAGATATTCTCAGCTCTAATCTCAGTGATGTGGAGTTTTGTAGTAGTAGTAGACTATCCAATGGATAATGAACTACGGCAGACTTATTTTTAGAAAATTAACTTTCGTAATCGAAATGAATAATTTAGTTTTATGTGTCGTTTGCTCGTTAGCGCCGTTATATATATATATATAAATATATATATATATATATATATTCTTGCAAGAATATTTTTATCAACTGTTTTTATGTCTTAAAAATTTTAAGAGAAAAAAACAAAAAGATCCCTACACTGGTTTATAAAAATTTAAAAAAATCACAATAATTGTCATTGTGAAATTTTTTAAAATTCATGAAATTTTGCACTGCCCTAAAATGTTAACTAATAGCAATTATATAACGTAACAGTTTTTATAAAATAATCATTGTTGTTCTAATTCAAATGGCAATATAGAGACAGTTTAATAAACATTGCACCGCTGTTACTCATTTAGCACTACCCAGGGGTACGTGTAGCACTACCCTCGATATCTCTACTCCCACAATAATCTACGATCACATTAAACCGGAACCTGCATAAAAGTGAATTCCGAACCACTAAAAACATCCATGGTACCTCAGGGATTCGAATCCGAAACCTGTCGTATTTCGAGCGCCAGAGCGTTAATTCTTCAACCATTAGGTCCCCATTAAATAATCATTACCATAACATATTTTCTTAACCTTATATTTATAATTAATGGAATACTGGTTAAGTACTTACCTGAGTTATATATAATGCAATACCTGTCTCTAAAGAAATAATTTTGCAAGTAATATAATACTTCTAATGAAGTAGGATTGTATGTATAACAGAAAACAAAAAAAGCTGCCATCTATACAGTCTATATTAAATATCAATTTAATATCTTTCAAACTGAGAAGTATTAAGAATAACCCAGTCTTCCAAAAGAAGCTTTTCCTTTCACCAACAGACAGTCTGTGATAAAAGTTAATCTTGTCAGATGAAGCACTTTCCGGATACTTAAGCTGTTTATAGGCACTTGAAAGAAATGTTTACCTGTTTGAGAAATAAGTGATATTTATGAAAAATGCATTTTTTTTTTTTTTTTTCTCGGAAGTTCACCTTAACTATTTTTGAAAGAAGGATTTGCGAAATATTTCTCAAAAGTGAAAAATTTATATAGCAATTATATTATTAAAAATAGTATTCAAAAACAACACCTTTTTCAATTCATTCTATTTTCTATTGAATATCCTATTCAAAAATTCATATATTTTGCACAGGAAAGGAATTCGGAGTAGTTTTATAGATAGATAGTTTCCGAACTAAACCTGAATCGAAACAATATGAATCAAACTGAAACACTTTTGTCTAATTACAAGGAAGATAAATATGTAGAACAAAATGTCATGTTGGACTATAGGAGAATAAATGGCATTTTTTATGCAGTCCACTATCAAATTTCAATTATTGTATGTGACTCTCGGTTTATCATAAGTCAAATACATCTTTAAACAGTACACGAGATATCAGCTAGCCAAGATGGCCTTTTCTATTCTAGTCATTTCTATTCTTTCTATTATTCTTATTTTATAGACTTAGATATCAGATAGTTTACTATACTATACTTTAAACAATGCAAAGATATCAGCAAATTTAACACTTTATAAATACTATTCGGACTCTATATTACAAATATTGCAAGGTTATTGTTTTAGGATACAGGAGCTTTTGACGTTAGCTATTTGTCACCAAAATAACAGCAATATTGAAGATTCAGCTTTGGATTAACTCAGTGTACACCTCAAGCCTACTAAATTTTCCTTACATTTTGTCACCACAGTGTTAAATAATTAAGAGATCAGTCTATGAGTTTGGAGCCTACTCTCTTTCTGTTGGAAGTCAATGAAAGATCATAGAAGTTTAGCGTGACCTTTACCCCTGTTCAAATTGTAAGTGTTAAAATCTTATTTTAGAACACCAATTTCACCAACTGAAAAAGATGGCATCAAACAAGCAACACATTTCAATGAATTAAATATTTCAATCAAACCAAATATCAATTACAGTAACAGTTAAAAATATAAAATATCACACAAAGAGATAAAATGACAGAAGAAATACATAATATTGAACTCAAATTTAAAAATTTTTTTACTTTATTAAATATATTCCTGTAACCGAAATGATAATCTATGAGAAAGGCAAACACTTCATATAGCAATTATTGCTTTTAACAAAAAAAAATACGTTAAATAATCAGCCTCTTTACACTCAAGAGCCAAAACATTATGACCACACCTACATTTTGCAATGAACTCGCCTGGATGACGTGGAAGGCACCTGTTCAGGCGGAAGTGGTATTTAACTGGTATGAATCCATGCCAAGGCGGGTTGAAGCTGCGTTGCTCGCCAAAGGTGGGCCAACTCGTTATTGACAGGTGGTCATAATGTTTTGGCTCTTGAGTGTAGTTCCTCCGATCTCGCTTGTTCATCGATATGCCTGCATTCAGATTTACGATACAGGTTCTTGGCTCACTCAACCTCGCCACGTATCATAAAGCAGCATGATCTAAAATCACAGTCAAGTATAAGTTTGACATACACATGTTTATTGTACTCTACGAATGACTAAATCGTATTGTGTTTAAATATTTAACTTTGTTGCACATTAATTCATAATTTTCTTGCATTCACTAACTTTGAAATTGATTTCAACTTAATTAAATTTACATTTTAATTTTCAAATTTAAAAAAAAAAAATCAAAAATTAATAAAAAAATTTAATTTTTTTTTTTTTTTTAATTTATAAAAAAAAAATTTATTTTCTAAATTTAAAAATATTTTTTTAAATATTTAAAAAAAATGATTTTTTTAAATAAAAGGATTTTTAAACTATTTAAAAAAATTATTTTTTTTAAATTGAAAAAGATTTTTAAATATATTAAAAAATAAGTTTTTAAAATTAAGAACAATTCAATTTTTAAAAATTACGGGAAAAAAGAAGTCCATTTGCTTGCTATTTTTAGTGCCGTCAACCACAGGAACAGAAAAATGTAGTGCACGTAACGATAAATAATGTTGCCACATACTTCTGAAATATTTGTAACATCGTACCCCTTTTTGTTCATTAATGCCTCTTTGTAGACTTATCGAAACTGGGATCCTATTACATGATTCAACCTTACACATTTCCACCGCATCTATAGCAAGCACTACACTGAAGTGACAAAAAGTCAGATACCACTTAATATCGTGTCGGCCCTCCTTTCGCCCGGCAAAGTGCAGCAACCGACGTGGCATGGACACAACAAGTCGTTGGAAAATATTGAACCATGCTTCGATAGACGTCCATGATTGTGAATGCGTTGAATCAATTTTGGGCACGAACAGACCTCTCGATGATGTCCCATAAATGATGGGATTCATGTCGGGCGATCTAGGTGGCCAGATCATTCGTTGAATTGTCCAGAATGTTCTTCAAACCAATTGGAACATGGCCCGGTGACATGGCGCATTGTCATCCATAAAAATCCCATCGTTGTTTGGGTAATGAACCCATGAATGGCTGCAAGTTCTCCAAGTAGCTGAACATTAGCATTTTCAGTCAATGTTCGGTCCAGTCGCACCAGAGGACCAAGTCCATGGCATGAAAAAACAGCCCACACCATTACGGGGCCACCACCAGCTTGAACAGTGCCTTGCTGACAGTTTGGGTCCATGGCTTCGTGGGGTCTGCGCCACACTCCGAACCCTACCATCAGCTCTTACCAACTGAAATCGTGACTCATCGGACCAGGCCACGGTTTTCCATTCATCAGGGACCAACCGATATGCTCACGTGCCCACGAGTCGCTGCAAGCGATGTCCGTTCTGTCAGTAAAGGCACTCGAGTCGGTCTTCTGCTGGAATAGCCCAAGAAAGGCAAATTTCTCCGCACAGTTCTAACAGACAAGTCCCTTGTACGTCCCACATTGATTTCTGCGGTTATTTGACGCAGTGTTGCTTTGTCTGTTAGAATTTACGACTCTTTGCAGACGTCGCCGGTCTCGGTCGTTAAGTGCAGGCGGTCGACCACTGCGCTGTCCATGGTGGGATGTTATGCCTGAAATTTCATACTCTCGGCACACTCTTGACACAGTGGATCTGGGAATGTTGAATTCCCTAACGATTTCCGAAATGGCATGACCCATGCGTCTAGCTCCAACTAACATTCCGCGTTCAAAGTCTGTTAATTCCCGTCGTGCGGTCATCATCACGTCAAAACCTCTTCACATGAATAACTTGAACAGAAATGAAAGCTCTGCGAAAGCACTGCGCATTTATACCTGTTCTACGCGATGCTACTGCCATCTGAAAATTTGCATAGTGCTATCCCATGACTTTTGTCACTTCAGTGTATAATAGCAGGCCAGTGGTATACTTTACTAAATCATCACGATGCTCAATGTAAACGATGGAAAGTTCTTCATTGAGTTTAATCAATCTACCAGACTTCAAGTGTAATGGTCGTTAATATATACTTTTTGAAATGCCGTTTTTAATTGGACATGTTCTAAGATAGGATCATCAACTGGATTAAGATACCTATATCAGTTATGAGGTATCCACTTGACATTTTAGATATTTTACTGCTCATATTAGATGTAAAACAAACGTGACAGCGCTTCTACATACTAATAAGGAATAGAACGATCCTTCTTCCACGTTAATTTGCTCAACGAGAAAGATTGGCTGGTTGAATAACCTCTGCAATCGCTTGGTCTTACTTTATTTTATCCTTTCTTTTCTGTTACTGAAAATAAACAGTCTGTTGATATTATTTTATTATCTTATAATAATTGGTAATATCGGTAATAATAAAATAATCGGTCTATTGGTATATTATTATATTGTCTATTGGCATATTGTCTATAGTTTGCAACAATGTGACATTTTTCATGTTGATAAGCATCTAATGCATTCAAATATTTCTATTTGCTACGTTTCGCAGCTATTGATGATGTTATCCTGTTTATGTTACACGTTGATTCAATACGACAGTAGTGCCGCACACTGATACAAAAACAAACCAAGCTTTCTCCCAAGTAATTTTGAGTAACTCATTAATGGACATCAGTGTCTTGTTGACTGGTCTCTGAAATCGCTACCCTTTCCATATTTTTCTTACCTTATGTTACACAAACAAACAGATGGAAGAAACAGCTTTTATTGATCTATTGGATCAACATCACCATTTAGCAGATGTTTGCAACAAAGCAGATGTTTGCAAAGCAGATGATGATTTACAGATGTTTGCATTTATTTCCTACCTAATAAATGGCATACAAAGATATTTCGATGAATACAAATGTGTATGTGGATCAATAACAAAATATTTGACACATTAACTTATTATCTTTTTGTGGCAGTTAATTTTATTTTTCTGAATTCATGAAATGTAGTGACTTAAATACGTATTTATTAAATAAATTATGTGCATTTACCAACATCTATGTCTGTTCTCTTTATTTAGGGATGTGAAATATAATGCATCGATTTTGGACAGTTTATAGTGTTTCAGAAAAATTTAATCTGATCTGCTTAATATCAATAATTTCATTATAATTGATAACTAAGAAAATTTTATTCCGCCTTAATTTTTTAATTATTTCGTCACATAGAGAGTTACGTAATTATTAGTTACGATAGATCAAAAAAAATTACATTAAATTATATTATTATGGTTGTCTTTTCGCAACTAATTTCGGCATAAAGGGCCTCTCCTACGCAAACTTTGTGACAGAAGAAATAAGAAAAGACGAAAATAATTTTTTCTATATTCCCACTTCTTTTCTCATTTTAAAAAGAAAAATTACTGCTAAAAAGTTATTTTATTCGTGATATTTTATTAAGTACCAGATAAATGTGCAAAGGATTCATAAAATTTGCATTTCACAACTGACATTTCAAAATTGGATGTGATGCTATAAATTTTCACATATCTAAATAATTTTTGTTGCAAATTTAGGTTGTAGGTTTGAATCATCTCTTAGCATGTGGTGCAGACATTGCTTTCAGAAACAAGAAAGTTCGATAAAAACTATGACAACGTATTTAAGTGTGTCCTATCGATAATCAGACTGCCATGGGTTTTTCCGCTTGGAAATTTCCCAACCTACAGATATATCGTACTAATCCCTCCGTGCAGAAATTAAACACTGCTTGTATAGTCTGCAATAACGTTCCTCTAGTTTGAAAGCCTAATGCACATTATTCCAGGCTGTCATGACCTATAAAATGCTTTGTAGATAGTAAAAATTACTATCAATATTCAGATATAATGTTATCTGACTTGTGGCCCAGTGCACAGCGAGAAGATGTAAAGCCTGAGTTTCAATTCCATTGCAATCATTGCAATTTTTTCAGAAATGATAAGATTGGTTGTGATTGTGATATAGTATAAAATCCTATCATATCGACATCTGGGTCTCTTAACATGCAGGATAATAACACAGAGTAGTTACCCGTAAAATGACCTTTTGAAAAGCATGATTTTATCACGCACATCATTGGGAATGTATGTGATACACATTAGTGGAATACAAATGCCCGATTGTACTATTATGCTTTTGTCTTTGACAATGTGCTTATACTATTTTCTTTTTCAGGGAAAGAGGACCTTGTTACAGATACCACTGCGACTTCGGAGCCCAGTGCGTCTTGAAGGGAGGCTCGGCGACGTGCGATTGTCCAACATGCACTGAGGAGTTTGAACCGGTGTGTGGAACAGATGGAATATCCTACACCAATAATTGCAAACTACGAAGAGAAGCCTGCGAACAAAAGTAGAGATCGCTGTAGCTTACGTTGGATTATGCAGTAAGTAAAATTTTCACATTTGACATAAAACGCTATTACAAGATTAAAATATGCGAAGAATTTTAATCGACAGCAATAATTCATTAAGAGATAAATGTATTACTTTTATAATGTGTACTTTTATAAATATAAGAATATAAATTTTAAAATATAATGTACTACTTTTATAAAAGTATTACTTTTCTACTTAAGATCTATGAGTACACACTTGCTTTAAATGTGTACTGATATCTTGAATTAGATGCGATAAAATGACCTTAACCTTCCATTTGTTTTATTGTGATCGATGAGAAGATTATGTCGTAGTTTTTGTAAACTCATGTTTGTGAAAATTGCAACACCATGAAGGAGTCGTCATAATTGAATGAAATTTAATACACAGTTGAGTGGTAGTGGTACAAATAAATGATTAAATGTTCAAAGTAAACAAACAATAACAAGAGATCGGAGTCAGTATTTTGTGTAGCCACCACGCGCCGCAATAAGTGCTGCTACACGACGTGGCATGGATTCAAACAAATTTTGAATGTCTACCTGAGGAAGAGCATTCCATATTGTTTGTATGCGCCCCCAAAGTTCGTCTGCAGAAGCAACAGGACGAGGATAACGAGCGAGACGCCGACCAACGAAATCCCACAGATGTTCAATCGGCGACATATCCGGGGAATACGCAGGCCAAGGAAGAAGCTGTACCTGCCGCGTTGCAAAGAAGGTCTTATGCCTAGCGATATGAGGGCTGGCATTGTCCAGTTGAAATACAGCGCCTGGCAAGCTTTGAAGGAAGGGAAAAGCTTGGGGCTGTAGAACTTCACTGATGTACCGGTTGCTATTCAGATTGCCCACAATTCTTAGCAATTGAGATCGTCCATGATATGCTATGGCACCCCAGACCATAACTCCGGGTGTTCGTCTACTGTGGCGTCGATAATGCACTCCGGAAGGTGGCGTTCACCGTCATAGCGTCTGACACGAATGCAGCTATAACATGGTAGCTCAAATTAATGCGGGATTCGTCAGAAAACACGACATGCTGCCAATCCGCACGCCAGTCTCTATGCTGAGCTGCCCATTGTAGCCGCAGGCGGCGATGGTTTAGCGTGAGAGGGATCCTGTATAAAGGAGTCCTTGCGCGCAGTCCACGCTGCAGCAGACGTCTACGAATTGATGAAGCACACAATGAAACACCTGTAGCTATTGACCACTGTGCTGCCAATTGTCTAGAGGAAGCTGTACGGTCCGTCAGCGCCATGCGGATCAGGTGTCTATCATCGCGAGCTGACGTCACATTTTGGGGTCCACTCCCGGATTTCCGAGTTGTCCGACAATCGTCCGTCCACTGCTTCCAAAGACGCATCACTGTGCTGCTGTTACGCTGCACACGAGCGGCTACTGCACGATAAGACAATCCAGCTTCACGAAGGCCGATGATTCTCCCCGTTCAAACTCTGTAAGTTGTTCAAATCTCGCTCTCTTTCGTCGAAGAGGCATAAGTAACGATTGAGCTAACGTTTACCACTAGAAGATAACCACCGAAAACCATACACGCCTCGCTACAGCCGTCTATTTATTTGGATCCATCCGCCGTTCAGAGGGCGCTGCTCAGCAAACGCATGCGCTACGGATTTGAAATTCTAATCATTTGCATATCATGCGCTAATTTGCATTTCCTGAAAATTTCAGCTCACTCGCGTAAGTCCTTCATGGTGTTGCAATTTTCACAAACATGAGTTTAATAGCATGTTGTGATCTAATTGTCTTCATGCTTTTTACTGTTTTTATGTTTGGCCTTTTCCCAGAATCTACCTCGTAAATAAGTAGCTATATATTTCTTGTATTATTATTCTGCTAGTTTTGTTTTTTAAGCAAATGCCTGTATTTAATATTTGTAATGAGTCTTGTACTTACTACGTCAATTTTTTAACCCACGCGTTCGCCGTGCTTGGCACCAAATGTTTTGTGAAAAGGTGATCTTGCTCGTTGAATTTAAACGGAGTTAGGGTTCTTGTGTGAGCAACGTATGTGTTTGTCAATCACTTCTGTTCGTACAGTAAACAATTCATATTTGTACATTGATTTATTTCGATAACATTCTTTCAAGACTTGATTTGATCAAGACAAGACTTGTACAAAGAAGATATGTATTCCCTTTTAAATATAATCCATTAGTCTTAAATGAAAGATTCAAAACGTAAAGAATCTCTTGAAGATCCCTTGTATAATTTAAATCATGAAATCCTGACAAAGTAGCGCAATAATTTAATACTAAATTATGCAATGGATTTATATCGGAAAATTAAATATTTCTTCGATAAAGCCAGGCCTTTCGCAGTCAATAAGTTTTGGAACCGTCACTATTTCTAGAGAGAGAGAACTTCTATCCCAGCAAATGCAACGAGCAAGAAAGTAATATTTACCTATCTTAATTAAATGCAATGGCTCAGTAAAACTGCAAGGAAAATTACTCTCGAAATCAGTGTTTCTTCTTGCTGCTAACGCTTATCTTGGTTGAATAAAATTGATCTGCTAATTATAAACGTCTTGGATTCGAACGAGGACTCGACGGAAAATTCGAGATTATTTGTTACGTTTCGTACTCATGAATTTATTCTGGGAAAGAGTGTGTTTATTGAGAAATTATTAATTTGCTCGAAATCTGTCTTGTTAATAAGAACTGGTAAAAGATGTTGGATTTAAATTTAGCCATTTTGAGAAATAATAAAAATTTATATTTAATAAATATTTACATAATTATTTATTATGTTCATAAAATTAAGTTAAGAGTATTTAATGATTCAGAAAGAAATATATTTCACACTTTTAACAGTTATTAAAAAAAGATAAACAGTTATTAAATATAAAAATGTTGTATTTTTTTATAAAACAATTTATCAAATGGAATAAACATAAAAATAATAAAAATATAACACAATATATAGAAACAGTAGTCAAGAAATCATCAAGAGATAGTCAAGAAATCGAGTTACGATATCGGAGGGAATTGTTGAAGTTAAAGCTTTAAAGAATTGATGTTTGACTGGGGATGAAACAGTCGAAAATACTGGTTTAGATTGAATTGTATCCAATGAGTAATGCATGACGGGTTGCACAAGGAACCAAATAATATTTATTTTAAAAAATTCACTTTTATTATTTTTATTGCACATTTTTATGAACAAATTATAACAGCATATGTTTGTTACGATCAGTCAATCAATGGGGGGTTAAAGCATGGAAATGTTCTTCCGGAATTATTTTTCGGGATAAATGTTTAACAATTACGTGTCTTTAGAAAAAAACTTCCCTAAACTCGGGAACACTTAAACCAGGGATATTGACAATCGATGCGGGGTGCTTTGCATAAGATGTCACAATTGGCATCGAATATCTTCGTCTCTAAAAGTCATAATACATTAGTTATTGCCAGATTCGAACCATATGTACCAATGATTTGAGGACACAGATGGATTGAGTCCCCCCAAACGAACTACACATGCAACTTCTGTGCTACGAGTGCGGCCTGGAGGCTAAGTGGCTAGGGCTCTGACCTTTGGTATCATATGCTTCAAGTTCGAATCCTAGCCGTCGCAGAGTTGTTTGTTAGTGGTTCGGAATACACTTTAAACTTAGGTACAGGTCTGTTTAGCCATCGTCTGCAAGATAAGCCTAGAGCCACAAACCACACCAAGACTGACATTTGCGCACTTTGTATAACTTGCAGAATTTGTGTCCTATAAAGGTTTGATAATATAGAAACCAATGCATATTTGTGTAATAGTTTATTTCGAAAACATTCTTTCAAGATCTTCGTTTTATTTAGACTAGTACAAAAAATATATGTATTCATTTTTAAATATAATTCATTAGTCTTAAACGAAAGATTCAAAATGTAAACAATTTCTTGAAGTCTCTTGTATAATTTACTTCATGCAATCCAGACAAAGGAATGCAATAATTTAAGACTCAATTATGCAAAGGATTCATATCGGAAAATTAAATATTTCATAGATAAAGCCAGGCCTTTCAATTAATAAGTTTCTGAACTGTCACCATTTCTAGAGAGAGAGAACTTCTTTCCCAGCAAATGCAACGAGCAAAAAAATATTTACCTATCTTAATTAAATACAATGGCTCAGGAAAACTGCAAGGAAAATTACTCTCGAAATCTGTGTTTCTTCTTGCTGCTAACGCTTATCTCGGTTGAATAAAATTAATCTGCTAATTATAAACGTCTTGGATTCGAACGAGAACTCGACGGAAAATTCAAGATTATTTGTTACGTTTCGACCTCATGAATTTATTCTTGGAAAGAATGAGTTCATTTAGAAAATTATTAATTTGCTCGCAAACTCTCTTGTTAATAAAAACTGGTAAAAGATGTTGAATTTAAATTTAGCCATTTTGAGAAATAATAAATAATTTTGTAATAAATATTTATAAAATTATTTATTATGTTCGTAGAATTGTGTCAAAAGCACTTAATGATTCCCAAAAGAAATATATCTCATTCTTTTAACTCATATTAAAAAAAGAAAAACATTAAATATAAAAATGTGCTTTTTCATCAAACGATACATCAAATGGATAAATATAAATGCAATAGTCAAGATAGCCAAGAAATCTTGTTGCGACATCAGAGGCAATTGTTGATGTTAAAGCGTTAAAAAATTTGCTGTTTCACTGTGGATGAAACAGTCAAAAATATTGGTTTAGTTTGAATGATATACAATGAGTGGTGCATGATGGGTTGTACAAGCAACGAAATGATTTTTATTTTGCAAAATTCAATATTATTATTTTTGTTGCACTTTATTGCGTTTTTATGAACAAATTATAATAACTTATGTTTCTTACGATCAGTTAACACGTGTGTTTAAGGATGGAAATAGTCTTCCGAGATTATTTTTAGGGATAAATGCTCAACAATTATATGTCTTAAGAGAGAAACGTCCCTAAACACGGAAACATTTGAACCAGGAAGATTGACAATCGATGCGGGGTGCTTTGCATAAAGTGTCACATTCGACATCGAATCTCCTCATTTATAAAAGCAATTATACGTCTGTTATCGCAAGATTCGAACCGTATGTACCAGGGATTTAAGGACGCAGATGGATTGATTCCCACTTCCCAGTAAACGAACTATGCATGCAACTTCTGTGCTACGAGCGTGGCCTGGTGTTCAAGTGGCTAGGGATTTGACCTTTGGTATCATATGCTTCAGGTTCGAATTCTGGCTGTGGCAGAGATTTTTGATAGTGGTTCAGAATCCACTTATCCAATTTAAACTGTAGGTCCCAGGTATGTTAAGCCCTCGTGTGCACAATATGACCGTAGAGCGACAAACCAAACCAAATCTATGCTACGATAGTGACAATTGGACACTTTGTAAAACTTGCAGAATTTGTGTCATATGAAGGTTTGATTATATAGGACACAATGCATATTTGTGTAATGATTTACTGCGATATCATTCTTTATGATTTCCATTTGATTAAGACTCGTACAAAAAGATATATCTTCTCTTATAAATATAATTCATTAATCTTTAACGAAATATTCAAAATGTAAAGAATATCTTCATGATCTTTCCTATAATTTACTTCATGAAATCAAGACAAAGGAAGGCAATAATTTAAGACAAAATTATGCAAAGGATTTATATCGGAAAATTAAATCTTTCTTCGATAGAGCCAGGCCTTTCGCAGTTAATAAGTTTTGGAACTGTCACTATTTCTAGAGAGAGAGAACTTCTTTCCCAGCAAATGCAACGAGCAAGAAAGCGAAAGTAATATTTACCTATCTTAATTAAATACAATGACTCAGGAAAACTGCGAGGAAAATTACTCTCGAAATCAGTGTTTCTTCTTGCTGCTAACGCTTATCTTGGTTGAATAAAATTGATCTGCTAATTATAAACGTCTTGGATTCGAACGAGAACTCGACGGAAAATTCGAGATTATTTGTTACGTTTAGGCGTCATGAATTTATTCTGGGCAAGAGTGAGTTTATTTAGAAATTATTAATTTGCTCGAAATCTCTTGTTAATATAAACTTGTATATGATGTTGGATTTAAATTTAGACATTTTGATAAATAATAAAAAAAATATTTAATAACTATTTATATAATCCTTTATTATGTTCGTAAAATGAAGTCAAAACCATTTAATGATTCACAAAAGAAATATATTTGAATTTTTTAGCAGTTTTTATAAAGAAAATACTTTTACAAGCATAAAAAAATTTGCTGTTTCATAACATAATATATTATACATAATAAATATAAAGATATTTAAAATCATTTTACAATTCCAGCTAAAAATCTGGAAAACTTGATGGAAACCGCATTTGGGTTTCCAAGCAATGAGAACCTGATTCTAAACCAGGCAAATCAATGCATATCTAGAAGATATCTTGTGTACACAAAGAAAGTAGGGATAAATTTTAGGATTTGTAAGTTCCACCATAGTGCCCTATCGTGTGTTGGTAGAATGTAGAGATATTCAAGGTAGAATTTCGTTTTGGTTATTACCTCTTTCAGAAACGAGGAGGTAATATAACGATTGTGACAACCTATGTAGGCGTCTCAAAACGCCAGTCAAGCTTTCTGGTGGGAATTTTTCGTGTTTTTTATAGACACAATACAAGCAACTATTCTTGAAAATTCCTTCAAAAACACCTTGAAAATTCTTCTGGGAAGCAATTACCTGTTGACTGACTAGTCATGGCCGAAGTACAACAAGTAAATCAGCTAAGATAGGTTTTCTTCATAAAAATTGGTTTTAAAACTTATTGCTATACATTCCAAACCAAAAAAAAATTAGAATATTAAACTTGTAACTCTGATTTGTATTATCTAGCAAATTTTTACAATCAACAAAACGTCTGTGTTTCTCAACAAACCAACAACTTTGGTATATTTTATATCGTGTAAATTTAAAATCAATAAAATATCTTTGGTTTGTCATTAAAACTAGATTATTGGTATTTTTTATTAATGCAAATTCTCAATCAGTAAAACATATACGTTTATTGTCACAAATATAACTAACTGCCTGGCACTAGAGTCCCTTTTGGACCATGGTTGTCTGCCTCTAGCAGATTCCGAAAGAGGTTTTTCTTCTTACGAAGCAGGATTGCCAGCCCTACAGTCAACGCTCAACAATCATATTAGAGTGGGACCTATGGTTTAAAGTGAATTTCGAACCACTACAAGCATCTATGGCACCGAGCGGCAGAGAGCTAATCTCTAAAAAACTAACACAATTCATTCGAATATGCTTTATCTCATGAAAACTTATTTATAGTAAAACATTTTTGCTATTCGTTATTGCTTGAACCTAGTATGTTTCACCTAATTCAAATCATAAAAATATATTTATTTCTCTAAAACAAGAACCCTGGTATATTTTATCTTATACAAATTTACAATAAGTAAAATATCTTTGTTTCTCATTAAAACTGAAAGTCTGCTATGTTCTTATGCAGACTTGTAATTCATAAGAAGTCTTGTTTTTTACCACACTGTCTAAGAGGATTCAAACAATCTTTAATTGTCGACATCAGTTATTTAACGATTCTGAATTGGCATATTCGAATAAGACACATAAGTGAAATTTTATATGATTTTATATGTTGATGATACAACTGGATATTCTTTCAGCTGGATGCGAGAACAAAAGATGCGAGTACTATGCTGTTTGCGAGAGCGATGGACGAGGAAGGGAATGTGCGTGTGTCCCAAAGCCTGCATAAAAGTAAAAATATACGCATTATATTGGTGCACTAAACAATGCAATCTTATTTAAAAGAACGTTTTTACAATTATCTTGTTTAGTTTGATTGTGAAGCAAAAATTTAGATTGCTAATTTTTAGATTAAATTACTCAGTTACTCAATGGATTGTCAATCTCATAACTCATGCTTAAAGTAAAAACATGCTGGATGCAATATCTTCTACACAAGAGATGTCAGCATATCAAAAATATTGTACGTTGTCCAAGATATCTTAATTTTGAATAACAAAAAATTACTTTTGGAATATTAATGGAATATTTTGGAATATTAATGGAATATTTTGGAATAATTTGGAATATTTTTTTTGTAATATTAATGGAATATTTTGGAATAATTTAGAATATTTTGGAATTTGGAATTTTTATTACTTGAATCATAATGAAACATTTTGCAATCTATTTTCTATGGATTCACAGACATTATTGACCCGTATTCAGTTCTGAGTCACAATCTCTTGTATTGGTAATTGTGGCAATATTTCTTCCACAAAATTCCTCCCTTTGCTTCTTTGGATGATTTTATATGAATAACAGAAATTAAATTTAATTCAAAAAAATGATGATATTCGAATGTAATTATATGCACATGTTAAAAAAATGTTAAAATAGTCTAAACATTTGCTAAATAAATATATAATTTGTAGATATTTATGATAATATAGGATATAGATATATAGATATTTTTAAAACATATTTTATTTTAATTTTAAGTACTGTATATTGTAAAGCCAATACAAAAAGAATTACTTTGTCGTAATTTTTGTTTGCTCAATTTATAATGATTCAAAATGAATGTCAATTAATGAATGATTCAATTAATGATTACAATGAATGATTCAATTAATGATTCAAAAAATCAAATGATTACAATTGACAATAACTTCATTAAAATATGATAGGAACGAAATTGTATTACAATACAGAAGAAGAGTAAATTTTTAATAGCTTACTTTGTGGAGTACTTTTTGATTCAGTTTGGTCACATGTAGAATATTTATTTTCATTCACCATGATATTATAGGAAATGACACTATAAAATATATTAAGACACTATGATTGATTTACGCCAAGGCAGCTTGTCAATGCATACATCATGACTTACGCCTCAGGGCTTCACTTTTGCAGGGACTTTACTTGTCAAGGACTCTGTTTTAACATTTTTGCCTACATCAATTTATCGTAATTAGATCACGTCAGATCAGAACACTATGATTGCCCATAATATTCTATTCAACAAATATGATTGGTTACGTCATGGAACCGTGGTTAGGACACCACGGTAATTAGCACTAGAACTTTGTATATTTATATCCTCGTGAATTGTATAGAAATGCCAAAACTATTAAAGATATTAAGAGATATGCCAAAAACAGTGTATTTGTGTTTTTTTCTCAACTGTGAATGATCTGTTAATGGGCATAGATAATAGAATCACTGGCATCACTGGACTGGCATCAGTAATTATGACGATAATTTACAACCTTTGAAGGCAAATGAGTCACACCATGGATGTCATGCATGTCACCAAGAGTACATAGAGTAAATTTGCATTGATCAAACAAATAATCTTCTTTCTGTATTTACTCAGATTTATTCGTCTAATTTTTTTATAAAGAAGCTCTTGTTATTTATAATTAGGGTAATTACATTTAATCAACTAAAATTTTGTGAATATTAAAAATAAATCTTTATTTTCAACTTATTAGATAGACTCTCCTGTCTGTGGTTCGGATGAAACAACTTACTTAAATGAATGTGAAATGAGAATCGAGGCTTGCAGAAAAGCTCAATACGTAATGATGATTTCAAGAGGGTCCTTGCGGTAAGTTAATTTGCATAATACATTTGGTGGTCACAATTTTTTCAATTATGCCATTACTTCTCTGAACTCTATAGTTCTAAAAATAATTAATAATGGACAATTGCAAATTATACGTTACAATGGTGTAAAAAATGTAGTTACTCAATTTTAAGGAATGAAATTGGAAGGAAATTACAGTACACAAATTTACCAGTGAATTATTACCAGCGGAATATTATATAAAGCAAAATTACCTTAAATATACACACAAGATATGTGTAACACATAACACACGTAAACTATTTTATAAAGTAGAATTACCTTGTATGTATATATATATATATATACATTCACACACAGAGTAAATATAAAAAAAAAGGTTAAAAAAGGAAGAAAAAGTTTTACATTGAACAAAGGGACGATTTTGATAGATTTTCACTGGACTCTGTGTGTGAATATATATATATATAATATATATATATATATATATATATACATTGTAAATATAAAAAAAAGGTTAAAAAAGGAAGAAAAAAGTTTTACATTGAACAAAGGGACGATTTTGATAGATTTTCACTGGACCATTCATTTCATGTGACCATTTGAGTGGAATAATGGGAAAAAATTCGGTCCGCAGAACACATTAGATAAATGATTTATTATTTTTGGTTGATTGATGTATAGATTCACAAATAATTAAAAATTTGTTTTGAATGACCTTTTTTTTTCAATATATGAAACAACAAATCCTTCCAGACTTGTGTCGACAAGTCCATTGTAAATACGGAGCCAGATGCGAAAATGGAAACTGTGTGTGCCCTACAGAGTGCCCTAAAGTGCTGGAGACAGTATGCGCAAACGATGGCATCACATATGCGAATGAATGTGAGATGAGACATGCCGCATGTCAAAACGATCAAGAGCTCAACATGCTTTTCTATGGTGAATGTGATGAAGTAGAAGAATCACAAGGTAACTTTTTACACATTTTTTTTTTTCAATATTTTTACAAACAAAATATTTCCTTACCATTTAATATATAAAAATTTCAAAAAAATCTTGTATTTTTTTAATTACTTTTCATAATATATATCGGATATGTTTTTTTTTTTTTTCTTTTTTAATTTTTAGTTTTGTTGAATTATAACAATTAATTTAAAATCATCTTATTCGTTTTTTATAATTAAATAATATGTTAGGTGTCAATAAATTTGGCAGCACATTAACACTGTATTTGCTCAAACGGGTGATCCAGTACTTCTAAGCTAAAATCTATGGCAATTCATTTATATTGATGTCTGTCTGTGATTAGAAAACACCAAAAAATATGTTTATGAGACATCTACACCTACTAGCATTTACATGGTTCAGTTTCTATAAATGAAATGCCGTAACATTTAATTTGACCTGGACATACCGGCCATTAATTTTCCCTTATTGGCGTAACAATGTAATTCGTATATCTTTGATTAATTTCATCAAGCTTTAAGCTGAAATAATTTTAAAACAATAAACTTGGATGAGTGGTTCATTACTTCCAAACGAACAGCAGCATACAAAGACGATAAAATTAATTAACGATAAACGATAACGATAAAAACTTTATCATATTTCGCACTTTAATATTTTACCACATTACAGTTGGTGCAGTATTTTACATCTGTTACTCTCCATTATAATGTAACACTTAGATTATTTAGTAGCAGCATTCAAAAGTTTTAAGCGCTTCATTCTTCTTGGTTTTTTGGATAACAGATGGATCATTAAATTTTGAGAGTTTTTGTTACCTTATTTTTTATCTGTTTTCATATAAATAAAAAATGTAGCGTTTCAATTGTAAGTTATGTCGTTGTCACAACTGTTTGACTAATGTTATATTGATGCCGCAGTTGCTTCACTGCTATGTTGATGGTGCAGTTGTTTAATGCTATAGTGCTTCAGTTGTTTGACATATTGTAATAACTTGCAAATGCTTGACTAATGTTATTTTGGCATCGCAGTTGTTTGACTAATGTAATATTAATGAGCAGTATTTTGAGTAACGCTATATTGATGATGCAGTTATTTAACTAATGTTATTTTGGCCTCGCAGTTGTTTGACTGATGTAATATTGATGGCACAGTAGTTTGAACAATGCTATAATGATGATACAGTTAATTGACTAACGTTATGTTGATAACGCAATTTGTTGGATGATATTATAATCACGTTACAGTTTTGCCAAATTTAACATTGATGCCTCAGCTATTTAACTGTTATATTGACATTGCAATTAACTGGCTGTTATACAGATGAATTATACTTTTTGACTGATGTTATATTATCTGCCTCTCTGTTTTAGCTCTGTCGAATTCGTATAGCAGTCGTTAGACTAATATTATATTAAGGTCACAATTTTTTATTGGTGTTTTATTGATGTTGCATTGCTTTATTAATATACATTGACGCCACAGTTCTTTAATTGATATCGCTTTGTTGACTGCTGATATAATAGTTATTTGACATCTTATAAAATCAGTCAATGTTATATTATGTTATGTTATGTGATATTGCATTATATTTTTTTAATGTGCATATCACATTAAGAAAATATTGATTACGATATTTCAGATGAAGGATCGGGAGCGGAAATCGACTGTGAAGAGCGGATCTGTAGGTATGGAGGCGTATGCGAGTATAACACAGAAGGATTGCCCCACTGCATATGCAATTTCCAGTGTCCTTCATCTACTGATCCCGTGTGCGGATCGGACGGCAAGTTGTACGACAACGAATGCAAGCTCAAAAAGGAATCGTGCAATCTGCAGAGAAACATTATGAAAGTCCATATTGAAATGTGTGAAGGTGCGTAAGGCTTTGTCTTGTGTAATTGCAATTGTCTTTTCGTAATGTATTTTAAATGAATAAAGCTATTGTCATTTTCGTATGCCGGCCACTTTGATCAAAGTTATTACCTATTTGAGTATCATTTATATAGAAAATTCATCGTTAAACCCGACAATCTAAGATGAATAAAATGTTTTGTTTTTTTAATCTGTGATGTATATTACATAGACTTTGGTACAACTGAATAAATAAATAGGTCATTAAGTCTTTCCGTTGGGCTGGAAGATAGATGAAAGTAAGGATCGCGAGATATTATTCTTGAAAGTGTTATTTTATAATTTTCCATTGCTAAATGTTGGTACAGAATAACCTCTGTATGGGTAATATTGAATCTGTTACATATCTGCGGTTTTAGCGTCGAATGACCACAAGTCTTCCTAATTGAAAACAATAACAGCAGTTAGTTAATAGTTTATTCAAACATTTTCTGTTTAATATGTCTATTTAAAATATAAAAAGGCTTTATTAAGCAAAAATATGCCTTGTACAAAGTTGAAATGTAACCAACATGTTGACATTCACGATATATTTGACATTGACAGTAGGTAGAATTTTCAGAATATTGCTAAAAAAGATGTGAGAAAGTTATTTTCTTGGCATGTGAAAAGGCAAAGAAATAAATTTAAAGTCCTACATAATGGAACTTTACTTTATGGAACATATAAAAAAAACCATATACGGGAATTAGCTCAGGTTCTGATACCATATTGGATTAATTCCAATATTTTTGAGTCATTCTCATGTAATAATTAACGTAAATAAATTTAACTAAAATTTACATGATAAACAGCTGTTTTAATTGTTCAGGTTCGTCCCTAACGTGGCTTTACATTATGAAAAGGAAAAAAATGAAGTTAAATTATAGGATAACAGTGGAAAAGGATGTAAGCGCCTCACTTGTCAAGTTTTGAACCAAAGGCGATTATCTCGAAAATCAACAAGAAATATTAAACTAAAGGCTCGCCTGTCTAAGTCTAGAAAGGGTGCCACATACCTGTATGTCGAAATGATACCTTAAGAAGTGTTTGTTAAAAAATGTGGGAGCCGTATATTAGGCCCTTTATGGTGCATCCTAGATAATTCTAAATTTGCTGTGCCTTTGTCGATCTCATGGCAAATGACTTAGGACAAAATGGCCAACATTCGAAAAGGACACTATTTTAATGAAAATTATTATAGCCTGGACGTAAGTATGCATAGTGAAAAACTGAAATATACAATTCTAAAACAACTTCGACATCATTTGATTAGGCATATTTCCAAGGATATAATATCAAACATTTAAGTGGTGTAAATGATTATTAAGAAAAGAAATAATTGGAAGAAAAGAACGTCGATGATATGAGAATGGAATGCAATTCACCCTCGTGAACTTTTTCAATTTTTTTACATTTTATATATTATCTTAAAAGATTTTTTTGCGTCTGGGTTTTTTTTTTTTCTCCTTCACACCTGGTTTTTTTTTATTTAACTCTATCACGATAAGAAAAATTAAAAAAAGTGAAAGCTATTTGAAATTGGTGTTTCTCAAAAGTAGTACTATTCCGATACTGAGAAAAAAATGGAAGCAGTTAGTTAATCTCAGTTTGATTGTAATTTTTCTGCAGACCACACACATCGCGCTGAACTATTTACTGCAGCTGACGAACAATTCTACGTCACGTTTAAATATCTCGTTGAACCAGTTCGCGCCAGTTAAGCACCATCTTTTAAAATGTGTCTTTTCATTTTATTTTTACATAAAATTGATTAAACTGCTCTGTTTTATAACAAATTTTGAGACCTTTGTTTACTGAGGAAAGTTTTCTGAACTTTATCATTTCTTGTAGCAGCGTGGCGGATAGCGCTTTTGGTTTCTGAACGCTAACCGCTCTATCCGCTTCCTTATCAATGTCGAAAATAGATACAATAAATTCATACCCATAAAATCCCTCTAATAGGTACGAGGAGGAATATTTGGGCGAAAGAGGGAGCAGTCAGTTGGCAGAGAATCATACAGTAAATAATGTATCATGTACAATATATAGTATAATATATATATATATAATATATATAGGCCCTGCTTCCTGACGCGTATAGCGAACTCATCTCGGTCGAAGTTCCCCTTTTTATAGAGTGGGACTGTGGTGTCTAGGGGGTTAATTTTCCAAAGAAAATGAAGAAACTTTGTGTTACTTTTAAGGCCAATAGAAATTTAATTAAGCACCTTATTTACACTGTGTACTATTTACATTGATTATTTCATTACAAACATCTTTGTCGTTCTCATTCTCTGAGTCAAGCAACTGTCCCGTCGGTTGCCAGGCTCGCTTCTCTCTCTTCTTCCCTACTACGGGGATCTGTTTTTTTCTCCTGGGGTCAGAATTCAAAATTCGATACTCCACGCATGGTAAACAGTCTCTATCAAAGATATATGGCCTGTAATGGTCGCTGCCTGCTGATTAGCTGAGAAGTCAAGCATCATTGGGCGCGATCAGTACTGGGTGGGTGGGTGACCACCTGGGAACACCGAGTGTCTACGTTGGCATTCACAAATTTGGGACCTGAATGGCCGAGTGTCTTTAAGCGCTCTGGCGGCTTTCTGTAAGGTTCCAGAGGTTTCGGGTTCGAATCCCCTTCAATCATGGCGGTGGCATGGATGTTTGTAGTAGTTCGAATCCATAAATAATTAAGTGTTTGCATATACGTAGGTCCCGGTCTCCTTGACTGTAAGAGCGTCATGCTTTGGAGCCAAAGGGAGACTTCTACCTACGGGTGCTCCATCACAACAGATTTTTCTAGCAGCTTCCATCCCCTTCCAATCATGAGTACGTATGGGCTCGTGGGCTTGATTTGCCAGGCAAGTGGGATAAGAAACAACAACAACATATATGTAATGTATCTTATACGCTGCATACAGATAGGGGCATATGTATTGTACAATACAATACAATACATAACAATACATAATTGTCTTCGTAGCAGCATTTGATTTAAATAGAAACGAGCACGATAACATTGTATTGTTAATTGTTGCTTACATACTAAGTTTGAAAAATCTTTTTCTCAACAGAATTTCGAGAAGTTCCCTGTTCCGGAGAATCACCGCTGATTGATCCGTTGACGAACCGGGACTACTATTGCGGTGAAGGCGTAGGAACTAAGCTGTGTCCCCCAGGAAGTTACTGCCACAAATCTTCAGCGTTCGCGAAGTGCTGTCGGGAAAGTGAGTTTAAACTGTAATCTTTTTCGTGGAGTAAGCAGTCATATGCCAATGAATTTTAATTTTATTTTGTATTGTTGTGTTAATATAAATAAAACAATTTAGTGACAAATATTAAATATTTTTAAAAATTGCAGAAAATTAAAATCAGGCATATACTAGATAACAATAGCATTGTTATTTAAAAACATTTTAAAAACTGGTTGAATATTTTAAACTGTTAGATGGTTAATTGTTTTTAAATGAACAGCGATTGAAGAATTGTAGTTAATAATTAATTTAATTTATTAATGGTTAAATAGTTAATTTAATTAGTTAGTTAATAGTTAATAGTAGTTAAATAGTTAATTTAACCTTTATTGATAAATTGTTGTCAAAATGATATTGAAAATTTTAACAATAATGTGTAGTCAACTGTTATTTAAATTAATAACCAATTTTTGATTACTTAAGCAACTTATTTCTTCAGAAAAAAAGTTTATTTTGCATTTGTTATACATTGCTTTGCATTTGTTTGTTTGTTTTGCACTGCTTACATGAATAAAAAATAAAATGTTTTTTTTTTAAATTAATAATGTTAATTATCTAAAAATAATAACTAAATTTATAATTTAAAGATGATATCAATAACAATTTTAATTTTAAAGCTTTTTGTTTATAAACATCGGTTTACAATTTTGTTATTAAAGACAGTTTGGCTTAAAAGCATCGTTGAACTGAAAAAGTTAATTCAGATTCCAGTAATAAAGTGCGTAGTTAATGTGCATTTAGGCGGATCCCATTTTTTTTTAATTCCTTACTAGCCAGCGGAAATTGTTTCAGAAAAATTATTAAAACTCCAGATTAATTAATAAATTCCTTTAGGTTTTAATTTTTCTAAATATGCAAAGTTATTCGAAAATTATCTAAATTTATGTGATAGTTTTAATTTAAAAATTTTTCTTCCGTCTAGTGCGTTAAAGTCGGAGGAATATATAAGAATCCTCAATGCAAATTTTTGAGTATTGAATAAATATTCCCTTTAGGGTATAAATAAACGAAATTCGTCAAAAGTATGGAAATGCAGTGGTCGAAAATTTAGTAAGAAATGAAAACATTTTCGACAAACTTTTTTTGGAAGCTTTAAACCCAGGTTTTTACGAAAATTAAATATTTCTAAAAATTAATTATGAACATTAAATAATAAAACATTTTGCTCACGTGATACACTATAGAAATAAGTGTCTTTCAAGTTCCAGAATAAAAGTTCCAAATATTCATTAAGCACATTGCATTCAGTTTTTTCTTTTTTTCACTCTATACTGTTCTTTGATTTATGGCTTTGCATGCCTTAACTCCGTTGAGAATCTGATGTATCCATCACGCCTTGTTTCTGCAATGTGTGCAAGAGAATCTCATGTTGTCAATTTTACTCCTCTTTCAACACAATGTGTGTGGCAAGAGATAACTATGTTTACCAATGGAGACACTAGACATGCAGAAGACTTCATCAGTTGTACTATGTCTTGCCACTGAGCGGTAATCGGAGGTTTCATTCACTGAAAATTTTATTTTTCTATAAATCTGCATATAAGACTTAGATTTAAAGTTGAATTCAGGAATTTTAAACGCACAGAAATTCTGGTTCCGTTTTATTCCCTTGTCTTTAAAATTCTACTTAGGACAAGTTCTTGCATAATCTGGTCTGGATAAACAAGCATTGCAAGAATTATTGCTTCAAGATGACCACAGTTGCCATATTTTTTTGATGACAAAATCCGCAACTAACTTTAGATTGTATGTAAAATAAAGTGAAGCTTCGGTTGTTTTCTAAATATTTCATGGTGCATCTTTCAATCGGGATACGATTTGATTCTTAACCACAAGTACGTTAACCTTCATGATAAAGTTCAACCTAAAATTGCAGTTACTTGAAGGGATCATGTGCACCAACACAAACAGCAAGATGCGATTAGAAACTATCAGCCAAAGCCCATGAGAATGGTTTCCAGGATAATTGTGGGACAAATTTTAAGGATGACGCACACTATCTATCCTTGCAGTGCACTTATCTCACATGTTTCTTTGGTTTGTACTCCGAGGAATTTTGTCTGTAAAAGGAACTGCGGTCTAATTTTCTTCAAAGGGCACAACTGGTGAAAGTTCACAATTCGGAACTACACTCAAGAGCCAAAACATTATGACCACCCTTGCAATGAACTCGCCTGGATGACGTGGAAGGCACGTGATCAGGTGGAAGTGACAGTTAACTGCTGCTGGAGAGTTTGACTTTCACTTACTGTGTGGGATGGGAAAGGCTGCGGATCTAAGCGACTTTGATAGAGGGCAGATTGTAATGGCTCGAAGGCATTGAACAAGTATTTCCGAAACTGCACGACTCGTGGGTTGTTCGATCTACAGTTGTTAGTACTTATGCAAAGTGGATGAATAACAGTAAAAACCAGCAGTAGACGACAGGGTGTTGGACGTCCACACGCTATCAAAGAAAAAAGGTGGAGACTGTCTCGCATGGTGAAGCAAAACCGGAGCCAAACCGTGACTCAGCTGACAGCCCAATACAATGCAGGGCCAAGCAGAATAGCATCGGAGCACACTGTACAGCGGACACTGTTGATATGGGGCTACACAGCAAACGTCCCACTCGTGTGTCTTTGCTGACCAAGCGTCATCGCCAACTGCGCCGCCTGCGCTGGGCCCGGGAACATCTTGACTGGTCCATGGATCAGTGGGAGAGAGTTGCCTGGTCAAATGAATCACGGTTTGTCATTCATCACGTCGATGGCCGTGTCAGGATACGCCGTCTTCCAGGCGAATAGTTGCTCCCTCAACGTACAGTAGGTCAGACAGGCCGGTGGTGGTGGTATTATGCTTTGGGGACGTTCTCTTGGGCGTCTCTGGGACCCGTGGTTGTGGTAGAGCAGACCATGAATGCTACAAGGTATCTGAACATCATTGCGAGCGAGTTGCACCCTTACATGGCCTCTGTTTTTCTAGCTGGAAATGGAATGTTCCAACAGTACAATGCCCCTTGTCACAAGGCTAAAATTGTGTTGGAGTGGTTCCAGGAACATGATGCTGAATTCCAGTGAATGTTCTGACCGCCTAACTCACCGGATCTCAATTCGATAGAACACATTTGGGATGTCCTAGGACGGCAGCTCAGAGTTCAAAGACCACCAATTCTCAATATCTTGGATTTGCGTGACCGTTGCTTAAACATCTGGTACAATCTGTCTCCGGCCATCTACCAAGGACTTGTGGCATCCATGCCAAGGCGGGTTGAAGCTGTGTTGCGCGCCAAAGGTGGGCCAACTCGTTATTGACAGATGATCATAATGATTTGGCTCTTGAGTGTAGTTTTCCCATTATACCACAATACGTTTTAGGGCCTGTTATATCGGCATTCAAATGCTGCATTAGGTACTTTAGTAACTTGTTACTTTGAAGCTGTAACCAATGTCTTACAAAATTTTTTATTCATTTTTTTCTTTTTTTTGATTCATTTCTCACTAACAAAAAATATTTCATATTACTTTCTTATGTTGGTTGGACACGAGCACTTAAATTTGCAAATTCCTTAACAAAATGCAAAAACACCACATCTGTTGTGTGATTTTATCTTCTGGTTCTCCATATTTTCTGAAGATTGTGGCCTTTTTCTATTATATACTAGTTCAACATAACATTGAAAATCCGATAAATTTTACACGTGCGATTTTGCCTTAAGATTTAAACAGTTCTACAATGAATGAATATGAGTTAATTGAACTTACCAAGAAAAGCTCTTCACAGGTGGCCTTGATTTTATTTGCGTGTTCATTAGTTCCAGCTACTGTCCGTCTTAAGACTAAAAACTCAAACAGGAAGATATATATTGATTACTCTAGAATTTTGCATTTATGTTTTTATATATTTTCCCAACTTTTCCGCTCTAGCCTGAAGAGAGAAAAAAAGAGAAATTTAACAAAATCCTTGAAATGTGAAAAATTTACTACATTTTCTGCTAATTTTACATATTTAAACCTTAAAGTGGAACCGGAATTTCTTTATTAATGACTCTAAATTTTTAATTTATGTTTCTCTTCAATATTCTTCCAATATTTTCTTCCCAGCAGGAAAATATTTTAAACTGAAAAAGTTACTGAAGATTAAATTTTACATCATTTTCAGCGAATTTTTCGCATAATTATACCCATAAAAAGTGAAACTGGAAGATATTTATTGATTAATCTGAAATAATTAATCATATTTCTGAAACCGTTCTACAATTTTTTTCTGTGTTAGTGGAAGAATAATTTCCGAAAACAGTTTACGCTCCGCTAATGGGGATCAGATTCCATCTGTAACCTGGGATCAGATTCATATCCACTGGCTGTGTTCGTTGCAGTCGCTACTTTTTGAAACCACATACTCGATAATGATTTATACTGCATGAGTAAGCATTTGTCATAAACAATTACGCTACCTGTAGTCAGTTTCCATGTTTTTCTTACATGCAATAAAATCCAAGTGGGTAAAGAATTTTGAAGAAACAATTTATCCTCCGAGAGCTGTTATGAATTTGGCTTAATAAGAAATCGTATATTTTCCGGCTAACATTAAAATCGTAAACAAAAAGTAAGAAAATATTAAGAATTATTTTTCATTATTAAATTCCATTTTTCATTTTAATTTGATACCAATATTTATTTAACTAACTTCCTGGCGCTACAGCTTATGGTTGGCCTAGGTCGTCTGTCGTCGTCATTTCGTGACAGGAGATGGTTTCATTTTACAGAGAAGGGTTTTCAGCGATACGCCCAGCACTCTACAGCCATATTAGACCAGGACCAACTGTTTTAAGTGGATTCCGAAACACTGCAAACATCCACGGCGCCACCGGGACTCGAACCCGAAACCTGTGGCACAAAGCGCCAGAGCACTCCAATACTTTATTTAATAATAAATATTTTTAATATCAATTTAAAATTATTTTTTATTTTCTAAATTGTTCTTTAATTGGTTAAAATTATTTGACTTGTCTATCAAAGTAAAAGAAATATCCCAAAAAATATTTGTAGAGGAAGATATTATTCTAAATCATTTTGATTAATTGGCAAATTGAACTGTTTAAATAGTGATTTATTTGCTTATTTTTGCTCAACAAATAAAAAAATCAAGTAATATGTTTTATTCCGGTCCAAAAAAACTTTGTACAGCATCATAAAATAACTTAAATCAATCTATTAAAAATTCCAATGATCATGAATAGTTTAAAAGATTTAACTTTGTATCGCTTTTTATCGTACATTTGATTTTTCTGTGAAAGTTTTTAAAAATTAAAAATCATTATATATGGATATACATACAGATATAATATGTAAAAAATTTATATGTATTTTATTATTTGTAAACTTAAAAAAATGTTAATTTTCTTAAAAGGGACTATCATAAAAAATTATTTTTATTTTCATGCAATACTTTTAGTCATTCTAATCAAAACATGTTCGGAATCCTTGTATGGTTGCTGTCCTGACGGAAGGACTTCAGCTCAAGGACCTCTTTATGCTGGATGTCCGAGTGAGTACAAAACTATTTTTCTGTTAGAGAAGATTTACTTATGAAGAGCTATTTCTCATAAAACCCAATATTTTCTGAATACTCAATTTATTAGGTAAACTTGCATGCCTTTTCAAAAAAAAAAAAAAAAAAAAAAAAAGATATATTTTTTTGTCCTGAATTTCTTTAAATCTTCTTTAATAGCAAATAGGCATTTAAATTTTCAACTAACATTTAGGGTTTGTCAAGATACTGTACCAGTTTTGAAAAAGTTCTCAATGATTATCAGGATTAAAACAAATGTTATATTGAAATCTGCAAGAAATTTATTTAGATCTGCAAATTTAAGTGGTACATTCAATTATTTTCATGGCACTCATCAATTATTTGGTAAATATTACAAATGGTCAATGATCACACAAAAAACACTTCCAAACGATAATTCGGTAAAAAAGATCAAAAAATCTTGAAAGGGGTGCCCAATTATTTTGAAATTCAAAAAAGATCTTGGATGGGATTATGAAAACATATATGAACATCTGTCTTGCTATTCGGGGATGTATAGAACAGAGTTTATGCACTCCAATACCTACAACATTGCAAGAGCTGCTACTGTGATGAAAATTAATGGGAATTTGCCACTGTATGAAACGAACTGGATTATTAATTAGACGTGTGCAGTATGTCTGCAGTATGTACATAAAACTTTGTGAGAGCATGCATATTTTCATGTATCATTCACATTTGTAAGTTTTAACAACTGAAGGAGTTTTACTAAAGCTTATAAATCATTTATGACAACTGTTGTTGAAAATGCTTCATTTATATACAGAACATTTAAAATGTAAAAATTTTATAAATACAGTTTGCTATTTGTTTTTGTATTTATTTGATGGACAGCAGTTTTACATATTTACTATTATGAGTAGAGAATTTTTTAATAAAATCTAGACAATTTAGATTCAAATTCATAACAAAATATTATGTTGAAATTCACTATAATAAAATATTTAAGTTTCAATAAAAGGGATAGCAATGGAGAATAACTTTTCTGTAAATAATATAGGAAATATGTATCTACGAACACATGTTTTAAAAATATTATACTGTTTTGCAAAATAAAATGCCTAGTAGAACCTGCCAAGACGAATCCTATTTATTACGGACCCAATGGTCATATCTCTCTCTGAATAGAAAGTTCTCTCTGAATGAATAATTCACTACAAAATACATACAACAAGCACCAGCGTGACTTTATGCCACGAAAGAAATGACATCTTCAGAACAATATGGTCAAGCATTTATAATATGCAAATATTCAATGAAACTAACCAGCATTGACAATAGTATATAATTGACTCATCAAAGTTCAATAAAAGCCAATCAAAGCAAACTTTATTTTTAAAATCGTCATCCTCTATGATTCTGATTATGATAGCGTTACAAAAAATCCTTGATATACGCTATACTCGTGAAATTCGTAGATCTCGTCTCGAGAATTGTTATTGTAGAGTCGCATAAACATGATACTAGGATTTTCAAAAGAATTCGTCAATCTTTCATTTAGAACGTTGCCCTTAGGGCCTCGTTCTAATCGGTACATCGTGAGTCCTTTACTGTTCAGTATGACATTGTGAACGTTAGTTTTGTTTTCTTTTCACTGTTGGAAACTCAATTTTGACAACTTACTCTTTTTCTGAAACTCAAAGATCAATGCGAATCTAGATTCGTTGCAATTATTGTTCGTCTACTAACACAACTTTAATTAATAAAAATTTGCAGGAATTCTGTAATGTAAACAAATAAGATTTTCATTTTATCAGTTGTGTGTGTTCAAAATATGAATTTTTACATAAAATGATTCATGTTATAGGTATATGCAATTGCAATCGACTGGGATCTTTCGGTCTGACTTGTGAACCTCTGTCCAAACAATGCTTTGCAAACCCGGTGTCGGCGGCCCTCGGTGTGACCGATGTGAGCCTGGTTATTGGGGTCTACATAGAATTTCTGAAGAAACTGATGAAGGATGCTCCCGTAAGTACAGTTCTTGTCTCTTTATTGCAGAAAAGATAAAAGCCAACATATCTTTTTCAACTTCATCATTTTCTTTACTGCGCATTTGAACCAAACAATTTAGTGCTCAATGATCGTCATAAATTGTAACATAGTGAAGATTACCATGTGGATAAAGATATCACGATCATCCATATGCCATCTTCATTTTTAAGATTATACAACAGGTTTTTTTGTTTGTATGTTAAAAAGAAAGCCTCTTAGATTTTGATGATTGCTAAAAACTGCAACAGGTGCTTCATTTAAATTATAAAAAAAAAAAATGTGTTAGATATTTAGCCTAGAGCATCCTGGTGGTTACCGCAACTGAGGCTTTGAGCAATTCCAAACCGCCAAAGCAATTATGTCTATGCAGTAAAAATAATAATTTTTTATGTCGAAATGCACTTCCGTTGGTCTGGTAGAGAGGGATGAGAGCAAAAAGTATTTGCTATTTTATTTCTGATTTTTATAAACCTGATGATAATATATTTTTCAATAGAACATCCAATTCAAAGGAAGGTCTCAATTTACGTCTTATCTTCAAACAATAAAATCTTAAGCTCTATTTATTACTAAGACCTTAACTACAAGCATAAGTGTGTGGCCAGAATTTGTTTGCATATTTTATTGATTCCCAAAATTACATTGACTTCTTAAAATTGCAAACAAATGTTTACTATTAAATAATGCATCAAGATAATCAGCATATATAATATATTTGTAAAATAATTATTGACATCATATCTATTTTAATCAACATATTTTGTATAAACACATTTTCACGTAAAAAAATTAACAAATTAATAAAATAAAAACAAACCTTTTGACTAACGATTTTTTCACGGAAATTCTACAAAGAAATTCAAGAAAGAACAATATTAGACTAATCATAAGAAAACTTACTTTCTGTATCTTAAAAGTGTATGGTTGTGATAATTATTTAAGCAATTTAAATTAACGCACGCTAGCGAATCAAGATTTTATTTGCCTGTGCCACTTCCATTCTTGTATATAAAGTTCTGTATAAAATTTACTTCATATTAATGTGTATCACATCGATCGTTTTATATAAATGATATCTTATAAGAAGTTCAGTATTTAAATAAAAAAAACATAATAAAACATTTTATATAGTCTTATATTATTAGAATTACAAAGCTTTAAAAGAATTTAAGTTTTTTTTTTTTTTTCCTGGGCCGCATAATAGCTGTAGACCGCATGCCATATGCGGACCTCGAGTTAATGTTCTTGACATAAAATAAGATTCCATAGATTCATCTGCTTCGTAATAACAAGTAATATTAAAAAAAAAAAAAATTAAAGTAAATTCCTACTTTTTTTTCACTCTATTGCAGAAAGTCCTTTATAAATAATTTTCATTCATTTTTTTAAATTTATCTGGCGCCATCTATTGGTAGATATATGCAACTTAAATCTAAAAAAAAGCTAAAATTAATGAATTAAATTTAATTACTGAATTAATATTTGAAAAAAAACTGTATTAACATCTAGTGTCATCCACTACAAGTTCAAAAAATGCATTTGAACTTGAGGGGATGAATAGAAAGTATTTTATGAACGATTGAAAATTTGCACAAGATATATATATAGGAGAGTGTGAGCTAATAAAAAGAATTGAAAAATTCACAAATTCACAAAAAAAGATACAATTCTGATTAGTATTTAAATAAAATAAAATATTTTTATGTATTCTTATATTATTAAAATTTCAAAGCCTTCAAAAATTTACGATATTTTTTCTTGGACCACACAATACCTTTCGACTGCCTGCCATATGCGGACTTCGAGTTAATGTTCTTGATATAAAATAAGATTCCATAGATTCATCTCCTCCGAAAAGAAAAATTCTCATCAAAAATTGGCTGCCTATGCAAATGCTTCGCTTGAATTTGCAATTGCAACTCACGAAACTCAGCATTCCTTTCAGCAGCTATGAATGATTATGAAAATAAATAATAAAAATCCGAAGTGAATTATTCTTGTTTATTTTCTTTTCCTCAAGGTAGCTTATCTTATTGGAGTCCCTTCCGAGAGCTAACTGGATTTATTCAAAATAAATGCATTCCAGCGTTTATTTCTTTTAAAAAAACGTTTTTCTTTTCCGTGCGCACTTGCCTTCATACCGACGGCATAATTTTAAACAAACAGCAACAGAATTTATAACGCTTTTATGAGGTTTAAGTCTTATGGCCCTTTTTTTTTTTTCCATATCCAGTCTGTCTTTCTTTTTTACAGTCTTACGGTATCTCAATTTGTAGGAATAAACCTAGCCCAACGAAACAGACTCAATTTGAAAAATAACTTTTTTTTTCTGTTTTCACGCATATACTTATGAGCAGAAAAAAATTTAAATACTTTTTCTTTAGACAAATCGCATTTTTACCATTTTTTTCTTCCATTTCAAATCCTACCACCATAAATTCATTTTCAAAGGCTTAGATTAGAATCTGTGCCTTATTTAAAAGTGCTTTTGTTTTTTGTTTCACGAAGTTCAGATATTTCCGTTAAAAAATAAAACTGTACGAAGTCAATTGTAAATGTAAATAAAATATAATAATAAAATAAAATAAATGATGTAAAATAAAACATCTGATTTTGAAAATTTAAATTTTTTTACTAACAATTTCCATTTTTAAAGTTCCAATGATATAATTAACTGTAATGTACTAATTTAACTACCTGAATAGTATGGAGATATTTATAAAATTAACGTATATATTCCGTCACTCTGAAGAGTAACTGATTGCTTAAAATGATCCCAAACAAATTCTGTGTTAATGTAAGTCACAGAGGTATTGGAAAGTAAATTTTTTTTATCTGGAATTGTTGTATTAAATTTAAAAAAAAAATACTTGCAAATATCATAAACAAGAAACAACCCCAAATAACAGAACAATATTTAAAATTGGTTTGGTTTGTTACTCTATAGTCATTTTGTGCATACTTTGGGCTAATTGGACCGGGATCTACAGTTTAGCATGGTTTCTGAATCACTAACAAACATCTCCACCACCGCCAGGATTTGAACTTGATGCATGCGGTACCAAAGGACAGATCACTAGCCAATTGATCATCAGGCCGCATTTAAAATTGGAGATCGTTGAAATAAAAATTTGAATGACACTCTTCTCCAATAGTGAGTTAGATAGTCTATTTGTACCAATAGAATATAATTGTCCGTACTTAACTTCAGCTGTGGGTGCATATTCTTGCAGACGTATGGTATATATCCCTTTAAGAGTAAATCAAAGTTCGGCATAAAGAGCGTGGACAGAAGAACATGCTATTCTAAAGATTAATTAATGGACCAGTCTTATCTCCCCAACGAGCCAGTTTAATTTCCCAACTTTATAACGAGCATGTTTTTATTTGGATGGAATGTGAGTCTTGTAAGTCGAAGACATTTCTGTTGGAAGTAAGACGATGCCTGAGCCTGTACCTCAGTGCAAGTTTGAACAGACTTGCACATCTGTAGATACGGATTTCAGGTGGATCAGTGATATCGGGCAGATATTTTATTAAATTTTAAAATTTTTTGTAATGCAATCATCAGAGATAAATTCATTTTAATGTATGTTAATCGTAGCGGCTTGATTAAGAATGGAGAATCAAAAAAATGGTTTGCCTTTATGATTTTTCAATAGTAAATCTAATAGAATTAATTTAGGACAATCTGGGCAAATGTTATAATGGCCACTTACGATCCCATAAACAGTTAAAAAGATCTTTTGATAGAGTGGGATAGAATACCACAATTGTTCGTTAATATTCAGATAGACTCTATGCTCACAAAAGTATAATATTGTTCTTCATCATAAAAAAAACATTTTATAAAAAGTGCGTTTCTTTGAAGAAGTCACACTTTTAATTCACATTTCTTAGATGCATTAATTGTGCGTTTTTCATTTCATATCAAATAAATATTTATGTGTCGTATTTTCTTTTCATAGCTTACCCTGTTTATGGATCATGTATAAACCATCAATATTCTTCTTATCCACAATATATATCCATAACCTCATATCCTTTAGCTGTTATGATTAGTACATTTTAATTCAGAACTAAATTTAATTAATTTTAATGTATTTAGACAATTATTACTAATATTAGTTGTAAACAACAAACTTTATTAGATTATAACAATATGTAACTAAATATATTTAAGTAATTATTTCAAAAACAATCAAAATTTTAACTGCTATCCCTTATCAAAGACATTGCTATTATTTTTTTAAGAATTTTGTTTTTATGATATAAAATAAAAAAAATATGTGTAAGTTTTTAAAGAAATATTTGCTTTTCACTTTTAAATTGATAGAAGAAGCCAAAGAAGACTTTTGTGCCCGTATTAATGATATGAACTTGAATGTTTGATATATTTTGATATAAAATTGAAAAATTCTTACGAGACAAATCTGCAACCACATAAATATTTGTAAAACGAATCAAGATTTAACTTACCTTTAAATTAAAAATTGGGAAAACGTAACGATTTGCGAAAGTACTAATTAGTCCCTTGTGTGGTTCGTAAAGGACAAAGTTACTTATAGTTCGTAAAAGATAAAGTTACCCACGAAAGTTAATTTTTCACTCATTTAAGATTTATTTCCACGTCTATATCAGAGATGGGCATACTAAATCTTCAGGCTGAACAAACTTTTATTTGAGCTGGAGTCAAAAAGGGTGCGATATCTTGGATGAAGAATTTTATACAAAATTTTAGTGAAATAATCTGAGTTTAACGGCACCTGATTAATAGTACATTTTCTTCATATTTTCCGTTCTAGTGGCATATAATCTTAGATAAAAGTGCATAATAATTAAAACAACAATAAAATGATTTAAATTTTATTTTTTAAAAAAAAATATCTGTATACTTTGAGAAATGTTGATTAAAAGTGGCTAAATTATGAATTACTTTTTTTCAGCCTGCACTTGCAATTTGTATGGTTCTGTCCGCGATGATTGCGAGCAAATGACCGGACGATGTGTCTGCAAGCATGGCATACAAGGCATGAAGTGTGACATCTGCCCCGCCGGTACCGTACTTGGACCAGATGGATGCATGGATAGTAAGTATGCTTCAACTTTGTCTTAATTACATTAAAAATTTTTAGATATAGTCATATTTAACTTTCGTGGAGAATATACATTTCATATTGTAGAACAAGAAATATAAATGAAAATCCGCCGGTGCCATGAATGTTTTAGTGGTAACTTAAAACAGTAGGTCCCAGTCTAATATGATCGTAGAGATTTGTGAGGGTAGTGTTACTCGCGTTCGTGGCATATATTGCTATACGTGGCCATATCTTGCTATACGCTAAATGAATAACAGCCTTCGTCGGTGCAGCACACTTTGGGCTGCTCACGGACATGACCAATATGACCCAGTCCTCGACGTAATTAAAATATTATATATATATATATATATATATATATATAATATATATACAATTGAATTAAATGAGAAATCGATTTATTCAGAAAAGATTTTTAATTAACAACGAGAGTTTATAACCTGTTTTCATTATTGTTATTTACTTTCAAAGGTTTTATTCTATTTATTTTTTAAGTTTTTTTATGATCTTGTTCACCATTTAATCGTATTGGTAAATATACTTTTTCACCAATGTAGAGGTTTATAAATGCCAATCTAAAAGCCTTCACATATTTACCAATAAAAAATTTAGGATTTCTATGTGCAAAATTGGTAAATGTACATACGTTTTGGGACCATTTATGATTTAGATGTAAAAAAAAAAAACGTCCTTTTGTTTCAAATGCACCATAGAAGACTGCTAACTCTAAAACAATGAGAGCTGTGGATATTATAAAAATTTAGGGAATATTTCTTCACATTTTTTAATACTATAAAAACTTCAACTAGCCAGTAAAATGTTGTATGAAAATTTTGTTTCAAACCTCAACCAATTCAAAATTAGTGTATGCAGCACACTGATATCAAAGCAATGAATCCTGCACTTTCTTCCAAGTTATTATTATCACTAGTGACCTTTTATGTAAAAATAAATATTTTAAGTGTTATAGTGCATGTTTATAATAAAGCATTTGAATTTTTAATGTACATGTTTTTTTTTTCCGTCAGAATCAATTGCACTGCCTGTGAGTGGATCGTGCGACGACCTCATCTGTTTCCACGGTGCAGAATGCAAAGAAACGGAAGACAATCAAGCTCAGTGCATCTGTGATTTGAACTGTTCGCCCGACGACAATAAAGACTTGGTGTGTGGTTCTGACGGCAATACTTACGGTTCTGAGTGTCAGATGAAACTTTTCAGCTGCAGGTATCAGAAGACAATCACAGTGGAATCGCACTCTCCTTGTGCAAAAGGTAAGAAGAAATTTAAAGCAGAAGAATTTTTATTTGTACTAAAGAATAACACCATGTTCATACCGAAAATTAAAATTGTGAGCAGCTCATAAAAACTGGTTTTCAACAATCCGGACGAAACTCAAAATGCATGTTTTCTCGCATTTAGTAAATAGGGATGGGCGAAATCTCAAAATGTCTGACTGGTGCCAAGTTTGTGTGTCCTTACATCAGACGTTTGCGACTCATATCAGATGATTTACTATAAACCAAGTAAATGCCAATCGCTGGTTCATAGTTTGCATAATTGGGCTTGTTTTTTCGAGCTCAAACTGTAATTCTTACAAATAATGGATTTTTGCCCATTAGCTTAATTTTTGACGTTTCTTAATATATAATATGTTTTATTTAATACTAATATATAAATACAATAATGTCTCGCTTAAAACGACTTCGAACATTTCGGATTCTTAAATATCTGGTTTTAAATTTTAAAAAATTAACATTTTGATACCACTTTTCGATGATTCGGAAACACTGCTGTATATGTATGTATAAAGATGGCGAGAATGTAAATTTGTCATCGTATAATGGTGGTTCTCCTTTCAATGTGTTAACTTGTAAGCTATGAAGTACGAATGCCATGTATTTAAGAGTTAATAGTGGACGCTTGCGAAATTTAACGCTCACTTTGAAGAAATTTCATGTTAATGTATTTAAATATGTAATTTAATACATAATATATTATTTAACTTTAATACATAATATATCTGTATAAAAACAATATATCACTAAAATTTATAAATACTATAATGTCTTGCATAATCCGACTTCTAGCAGTTTAAATACGCTATTTTTTCAGGTTTAAAATCTTAAAAATTTAGTTATACGATACCAAATTCCAATACTTCGGGGGTTCCCTGTCGTATATGTTTATATCTAGACTTGGAGAAAATGTAAATTATTCATTCTATAACAGAGGTTCATCTTTTAAATTGTTAACAGTTAACCTAAAAGTAGGTATGTATATGCAAGTTAGCCGTGAACGCTTGTGATGTTCAATTAAACTTTTGTGATCTATTATTTTTTATGCGTAAATTTCTAGTAAAATTTATTTGTAGCTTTTAAATTTTATGTCCATGAAAGGTATAAAAAGAATGAAGTCGAATAGAAAACAAAAGTGATTCAGTTACCCAGAAATGCAAATTTCTCACTGCAGAATAACATTTCAATGTAACAAAGCTCCCTTAAGAAAGTGCATCACTTGTTAAGGTAAGGGCGTGAATGAGCCATCAGTTTGAAAAAAAGAAATATATGTTTCTAGAAAAAAATTTTAGAATGTGATATAAATTTTTAATTCATATTTATTCTAAATGAAATTATTTGAATTTACGAAACTCGATTTACTTAGTGAAAAAAAGAGATATTTAATGCAGCCAATTATCAATTTTATTTAGTTCATTGAATAGTCAATTTCAAACAAGCAGAACGATAGGTGAAATCGATTTTATGCACATAAAGATGCCAGGAAGAACCGATTTTATGCACATGTTTAACTTATTGTTTCAAATTTTACTGTTAAAAACTTTGCAATATGAATACTGTTGTTATGTATCTGGATGCTTGTCACCATCTGACATATCCCTTGTAAAATCGGACAATTTTTACCTTTATTTACTCAGAAATTTTCTTTCACACGAGTGCCATTTTTGTTGTTTACATCAATTTGAATATTTTATGTCAATAAAATAAAATGGAATTAATCAGTGAACATTTTTGTACGATGATTTATCGAAGTGGATAGTCTAAACAACAATTCAAGCACAATTTAAATCCACTGTTTATCACTGAATCAATGAATAATTTAATCCTGACTGTGATTCGCTCACGGATGACTTTGAAAAAGATCTTTCAAAATCGATTGAAATGCAGGATAGCCATATGACATACTGTGAGATTCAGGCGTCTTTAGGCAATGTCTTTATGATGAAAGTTTTATATGAACATTTAGATGTGATAAAGATTGCTTCACTTCGGATTCTTTATAATTTGACAATCTCTCAAAACAATCGTCGATTGGTGAAAATAAACATCTCAAAATTCAAAAGCATACATCAAATATGTACACAACATTTTGACAGGTGACGAATCTTGAGCTGAAAAATAAAAAACAATTGACTATATGGATCTCCCGAGGTAAGCCAAACACAACAAAAGTTGTTCGTGCACGAAGCACTTTCGAAACAAATGGAAAATAAAATAAATAAAAATAATAAAATAAATAAATAATAAAAAAATAAAAATAAAAAAAATATATTTTTTTAAATGAAACTCTTTTTAATAAAGATTTATTTTTGCTTGCCATTCCGGATACACAAACAACACCCTTTGTAATCAATGTCTTCAAGTCCTTCGTCTTTTTTTTGGAGAGAAAGCTATATGTTTTGTTATTGGTACTCACAAATAAAATTAATTTATATTGCAATTTTTTTCACAGATTTACTGGAAAATCTGAGATTTAATTAAAATTTAGTTATATGCTTAGAATTAATGTGATAATTTCCGAATAACTCTAAGAATTTCTTCTTCTCTGTTCAACAACCATCTATTCATAAAGCTACGTATAAGACTTCAAAGGACACTGTTCAGTTCTCGCATGCGCTATCATTTTGAAATTCTACTTATTTGCATATCATACGTATCGTTCCCTTTCCTGTGAGTTTTGTTGCATCAAATTTATTTCATGGTATGGCTTTTTTTTTCCACAAATATATGTATATTTTAATTGGTTTATATCTTAAAATTGTATTCCGTTGATTTTTTAAATTTATAGTACACTTATTTTAGCTTAAAAAGTTGTATACATGAGGTTTAATTTTATTTAGAAACAAAAAAGAAGAAATTCGGGATGCCCGTATTTTTAAAGCACACTGGTTCACCTTCCAACAAAAAAGATCTCTCCAGAAGAGAAAGTTAAAGTTAAAGTTAATGAAGAGTGAATTCAAACAAGAGTCAGAAAAACATTTTAAAAAAGGTAAGTCGTTGAATTTTACACATTTTTTATATGACATAATTATATTTTCCAAGAAATCCTCATGTAAATTATGCTATAAAGTTTAAAGCTTACTAATATATATTTATATTGAAGCAAAGACATATATGTTTGTCTGTCTGTCTATAATTTACTTGTAACAAATATATATATATGTGGACATGGAAGTCCAATTTTCTTTTCTCATTTTTTTAAGTTTTTTTAAGTTCTTAGATGAAAATCATAAACATGTTCTTATTAACAGTTTTTAATTGAATAAAAATGTAGTTTGGTTAATAGAATTGTTATTTTAGTTATCGTTATTGTCTGCTTTCAACAATATTAATTTATTATTCAAAATCAGTAAATTTTTAATTAATGGAAAGAATATGATTAAAATTCAAAAGCTTCCAGATTTTCTAAATTCTTAAAGAAGCCTTATTAAACTAAATAAAATAATTGTTAGTTTAATAACTTTTTAAGCTAAAATATTTCCCTTGATAAACTATTTTAAAATAAGTTTTTAAAAATTCCTACATTTTCACAGTCTTTTTTTATTCATTTATTGATATTATTAAATAATTTATAAATTTTTGAGTGAACGAAATAAGGTTAGAAAAAAGAGCGAAGAAACGATAGAAAGAATCTAATGTTGTGAAATTTTATAAATATTGTCTTTTTTTTATTGATATTGTTGAATAATTTCTAAATCTTTCAGTGAACGAAATAAAATAGATGTTTAGAAAAAATTTGCGAAGAAATTATTGCTGTAAATTATTTTATAAATTGTGTCTTTTTTTTTTTCATTTATTGATATTATTAAATAATTTGTAAAATTTTAAGTGAACGAAATAAAGTTCATATTTAGAAAAAAACGATAGGAAGAAACTATAGAAAACATCAAATGTTGTGAATTATTTTATAAATATTATTTATTATTAATAATATTATTCATTATTTATTAATATGATTGTGTTTTAATATATGTTCTTTTGTACGTTTTCACATGTTGAAGTTTCATATATTCTTAAAATTATTTTTTAAATGCTACATTCATTTTATAGATAATCAAAGTTTGTAATTTTTATTATAATTACAAACCTTTTATAGTTGGGGTCAACTTTTAAACATGCATCGACTGAATTAACTGAAAATTTGATACCTTGATATTTGATTTTATAATCAAATTTATTTAATGTCTTAGAAAATGTCTCTTAAAATGTCTTTAGAAATGACATCATGTTGTTAACACTGATAAACATTAATTACATTTACATGAAATTTGCATTTCCATTTACACGAAATTTCCATTTATATGAAATCAAATTTACATGAAAATTTCAAATGGTATAATTTCTAACTTCATACAGCATCTTGTCTTTCGACT
Organism: Caerostris extrusa; assembly: GCA_021605095.1. NCBI lineage: Eukaryota > Metazoa > Arthropoda > Arachnida > Araneae > Araneidae > Caerostris > Caerostris extrusa. The sequence goes on from BPLR01011227.1 coordinate 97,242, forward strand.
AAAAGAATATTGCATTAATTCTCTAGCGAAATAAAATCATTTAACATTATTTTTTTCTTTTTAACATAGGTCCATATTTTTAAAATTTTATTTATATTTTAAATGTTTTAATATTGTCATCTTTATTAATTTTAAAAATTATACTAAACGAAAATATTGGGTTATTAAAGAATTAAAGTATGTGTTAAAAATCATCCCAAATAAAGAAAGTATTTAATGTGGTGACCGTATTTTTCTTGATTTTATATTCTTTTATGAAAATGTAAAAAATAGAAGTAATTGTATTACTTTCACAAATGGGAAAAAAGGAGGGTAAAATTTATTAATTTAGAATAAAATTAATTAATTAAATTTCCCAATAAGTTTTTATGTGTAAATAAATATTTAAATGATTAAATCATTAATTTTGCTTGTTATTGTTTGTTTACACTTCATGCTTACGATAGGTTGTGCTTATTGAAATCTATGAATTATATTAAACTTTCTTAAAATTATTAAAAGTTAATTAATTTTTAAAATCTATTAATTATATAATAATTTATTAATTTATTAAATTTTTTGTATAAAAATGTTGAAGATAAATTTTTTCATTAATTTAATGATTAAATAATTAAATTTTTTTGTTATTGTTTGTTTACGCTTCGTGTTTAGAATAAGTTTTGTAATTATTGACTGCATATTCTTGGCAGAGTGATTTTTGTTAGTATTCTTAACATACTTTAAGCATGAAATTCAATAAATAATCTTGTTATTCCCGATTAACTTTCAAATAAGAGTGCATTCCGAACATAGCAGATATAATATTTTTGATATATTATCTATCATCAAAAGGTGTCTAAAAAAAAGAACATAATTAGAAAAGAAATAACAAGAAGAAGATGATCATCATTAAAAAATTAATTTGCAGTGCATTCATGCGAAAAGACATGTTTTATTCAATTCCTACTATTAGTTCACATTCTCCCTATATATATCTTGTTCAAATTTTCAATCTTTAATAAAAAACTTTTTATTCATCCACTCAAGTTCAAATACATTTTTTTGAACTTGTAGTGAAGGATACTGGATGTGAATACAGTTTTCTCAAATATTAATTCATTCATTAAATTTAATTAATTAATTTTAGTTTTTTTTTTTTTTAGATTTAAGTTGCCTGTTAGTATATATCTAGCATATATCTAGTAATAGATGGCGCCAGATGTAAGAGGTAAATTTCAACTTTATTTGTAAAGGACTTTTCTGCAATATAGTGGGAAAAAAGTAGGAATTGATTTTTAAAAAAAAATGAAAAAAAAATTATATAATTTTTTTATGTATAATTATGTAATAAAAAAATGAAAAAGGGCAATTGAAATATGAATTATAATTGAACAATGAATTGAAATAATATTTATAAATTTATTAATTATAAATTTTAAGGAAAATTCAATTCAAGTTAATTTATACCTTATGAGTTTTTGTAAAGGATTAGTTATGAATCCGTGATTCCTCCTACACACTGACAAGACCCCCCCCCCCACGTCCCTATAGCTTTTAGGAGAAATGGTTTGTTAAGTATGGATTTTTTTTTTTTTTTTTTTTTTTTTGTTTTCTGAGACGTTATTTTTTTTGTTCCAAAGGAGCCTGGCAAATTAAGGTTCCCTTCCTTAACATCAGCTGGCAGCTGAGAACGAACTGAAAGTGTTCCAGAATTTAGGATCTAAAACAGGGATGGGCAAACTTATTCGGTCGCGGGCCAAAATCGAAAAAAAAAAAAATTTGGCGGGCCAAGATAAATTTTTCTAAAATTTTAAAAACAATATACAAGAATTACAATTTAAATATGTTAATGAGATTAATGAAATTGCTATTTTTTTTTTAAAAATTCCTTATATTGAGTTTCGAAGTGAGATGTCCTGATTCTAAGGAACGAGGCTAAATGCTCATCTGTCAGTCTACTTCTTGAAATAATTCTTTCTAAGGTTCATAGTTGAAAACACTTGTTCACATATATAAGTGCACTGATTTTCACTGATAGCATTTTCTGAAATATTTTCTGATAATGATTTGTGCAACGGGCAATATTACGGAGTTCCTATTTTAAGAAAACACAATACCACATCTTAATTTAGTTAAAACATTAGCATAAAATGAAGTTGCTTAAATTTAAACAATATAAATGAATAAGATAAATAAATGAATTTGAAAAACTACCTTCCTAGCTTGAGAATAATTAAAGCAAGAGATCGAAATGATTTGGCTAACTTTGGCATACTTAGCAACAACTGCTGGAGATGATTGTTAGATTGCAACTCAATTAATTCAACCTGCAAATATCCCCTCACTGCTTTTAACACTTTACCGATTGAAAGCTGTCTGTGCTTGCTATTTCCGTCGATTTATGTTTTGTAGAACAAAAATGGAGGAAGTAAAAGATCATCAGCCCTTTGAAAAAAGGAAGAAAAAAATATTTAATAAAAGTAGAAAAGGAGATGGATATATAATATATAAATATGGATATATAATATATAAATATAAATATATATATTTCTTTTAATTTGCTTCGGATTTGGCAAATTAAAATTCGGAATCAGCGGGCCGGATAGAACCTTCCTACGGGCCGGAGTTTGCCCATCCCTGATCTAAAACTACCGATGTCGATATTTTTGATAGACTTTTTTTGACCTTGCAATAAAGACATTAAATCAAATAATGTGCAAATGACATCCAGATAAAATTTCTTCTAGTTATTCGTATAAAATGAGTTACTAATCTAATCAAGAATATTAAAGATTTTTTATGAAAATAACGGATGATTTAAAATAATAAGCATAATAATGAGAAAACTTAAAATTATATCCTTGAAATAACCATAAACGAAGCAGGATTGAAGCTATAAGAAAGTTAAGAATAGTATTTAATCAAATTCTTCTCTAAGGGCTTTTTTTTTTTTTACGAGAAAATACTTTTTTTATTGAAGAATGGAATGTAAGCAATTTTCCGATTAATAATTGAATAATATTTTAAGCAAGAAATACACAATTTTCCTATCTGCTAAACTCAATAGCTATATTATCAGTAATTTCAAAAAAGGTTTTTAAACTTAAAATGAAAATATTTATTTTTTTATCAAAATGTAGAATTACATGGATGGCTAAACACGAAAACTAATCAACTGAAAAGTTCGTAGTATCCAAATTACATGCGTGAAAAATTAATTTTAAAGATTTATACATTAAAAAATGCATACTGAACTTGCAATATTAATTTATATGATTTTTTTACCCATGTTAAACTTGTATTACAGTCTTTAAAATGGTACTTTTTTTAATCTTTAAAATATGTCTTTTTTCACACGCCATTGAGTGATTTAATGAAAAAAACTCTGCAAAATGGTGTCATAAAAAACATTTTTTTTTCTGTACATTGATGAATATCACACATCTCACTTATGTATTTTACAAATAACCCTCCAAAGTGAGATGAATGTAGGATATTGGAATTTAGGCTGCCCATATTTGCATGACATATGAATCAATTCCAGAAAATTCTAACCAAGCAGTTTACAGTCAAAACTAGACAATTACACAAGTACTTTTAAAATCCCTATAGAATGTCTTCTTTTCTAAAAGCAGAGTTTGCAATGGACACCATTACCGGATTAGAAGCTGAGGAATTCTAAAAGTTAGTTTCGCACTATACCAGTGGTCCGAATTGAGTGTGTACTTTTTTAGGAATGAAATTCGTATTTTCGATCAGTATGTATTTGAAATGGATAGTATCACTAATTTCGATTTAGATAAATGTTTTATATTAATAAAAGTAAGGTTATTGGTAATGAAGGTTCATGGTATTTAACATGGTGAATAACAAATTCACTATATCTTTAAATTTTTTTGAATAAAGTACATTCGAAATGAGTTCAATTGTGAATAAAATGATGCACTTTTTTCATATGTGAAATGTGCTATTGAAAGAAATCAACAAAAATTGAACCTAATAATTTTTAGTAATATTAATTTGATGTATGCTGATGATAATTTTAAAAAATCATTCAGACATGCATGAGAATGCATTTAAAAGTATTTAATTGACATATTTTATAAGTCTAATTAATTTTAGTAATATTAATATAATTAATCTTTTCTTAAATTAATTATTTGTAAGTATGGTTATTTTATTTTTTCATTTATTCATTCATTTTTAAACAAAATTTGTAGAAAATTATGCAAAAACATTCGAATTTTTCAAATAGGAAAACTATTTTAATTGCTGATTAATAGTGGAAACGTTTGACCTACACCAAACAAAATTAAGCAAATCATAATTAAGTTAATAATATTAACATTGTTTATATTATTAACTATAAATTATGAATCCAAATAAATAAAACCTTTTTTAAAAGTAAGCTCTGTTTTAAAATGTATTTGTGTTCTTGGATACAAGTTTTGTTTTTTTGGGTTAAATTGGGTAGACAGTTTTAGAACAAGAATTCTTGGTTTGGTTTGGTTTGTCGCTCTACGGTCATCTTGTGCGCACGAGGGCTAAACAGCCAGGGACCTACACTTTAAAGTGGATTCCGAACCACTGACAAACGACCATACCACTGTCAGGACTGAAACCGGAAGCCTATGGTACCACTGACCAAAGCGCTAGCCAATAGGCCATCAGGACGCCAAAAGTTATTGGTGCAACATAACTGGAAGCAAAGTAAATGCCAGTTGAAATTCCGGATCATTGGGCCTAGTTCAAACCCCGCAAGTGAAACGGAACAAAAATATCCCTGTCTATAGCAAGGATGCATTCGATAAATCTGTAACATAGATTTTTCCTTTAGTTTGAGTCACCTTTGGGGACTCTCACTTTATGATTCTTCGGCAACGCGCTCTAATGGCGTGAGTGCTGTCTCCAGAGGAGGGTCCATAAAGGTCCTTGTGGTCAGTCAATTGACCAGGGGAGTGTGACATTGATGTCGCTTTCTGACTCTCAAATGCAGCGGCTCCTTTCTTTTGTTGGGGGAGATAGTGTTATCGTGATGATTGGTTATTCAGTTTTCGGTATGCCTTCAGGCAAAGCGTATTTAAGTACTAAGAATTTTCCTTTGATCCGATGAAAAGCACCTAAAGATCATCTGAACCAATCCTTGGAGGCGAAATTTAGTCTTATGCACCTTGTGTAACATTGAATCTGTTGCGCATCTTCGTTCTAGTGGTGAACGATCTCAGATAAACATGCTAGGCATTTATTTCAAAATAATAAATTGGTAAAAAAAGAGATGTCCGATTTTTTGTTCTTTTGGGCTTCAAGCAAAAAAATAATTAAATAAAAGCACTTATTTGATGTATTTTAATGCTTTAAAATTAAAACCATTGTTGTTTCTTACTTTGGCCAAAGTAAGAAACAACACTTGCAGTCTAGTCGATATTAAAACAACACTGTTTATATCGCTAGTCGATATTAAACAATCTAAAAAATTCAACTTTGTCAAAGATACAGTTCTATAATGTACCTACATTAAGGCACTGTAATCCTGAAAGAACATTTCTAAAGAGAATTACTTTTATTTGTCTTGATTTGGTTTGTCGCTTTAAGGTCATTTTGCGCATACTTTGGGCTAATTAGACCAAAACTTAGAGTTTAACGTGGATTTCGAACCACTTGCAAACATCTATGCCGCTGTTAGAATTCCGGTGGTACCAATAGCCAGAGAGCTGGCCAATTGGCCATCAGGCAGCTACTATTTCTATTTGGAAATTCATACTATCATCCGTAACACAAATGAAAGGAAATTCTGGACAGTAAATTTATAGTCAAACACACCTCTTGCGTTAGGCATTGCTTGACGAATCGTGAACCAAGCATTACTGCTTTGGAGACCCAACATGCTTACCACAGGAAGCTCTGGTCTTAAATCCGTCTTAAATCAAGGCAAATTTGATTCCGATTCAAATATATATATATTTATAAAAGTGAATTGTTTTAAAAAAGAAATTTTGAAAATATTTTCTTTTAAATATTTATGCGAAAATTTATTTATTAAAATATATAAAAATATTATTTTTTAACTGTGATAAATTTATTTTTTAAACTTTCTCTCTAATCTTTTAAACTTTTTTTAAATCTTAATCTTTAATTTCAGACTTTTTACAAATAATGGCCAAACATTAAACTTCTAAATTAATACCTATTTTACCTTTAAACTGCATTTAAAAGCCATTTAACAATTTTTTTATAAAATCATATATCCAAACAAAAAATTAATTTACTTTTAAAAATTAGTTTTAAAATCATTTGTTTAGTGTTCTTTCCTGTGTAAATTTCTAAGATTGATGGTACAAACACAGAGGAAAACGAAGTATTTTTCTGTTTCATTTGCTAAGCAAAAAGCTTTATTTGTCCGTACATAGTTTTTAAAAGATCTCTCTTTCCCTTAACAGTAACAAATAGTCGGGGGAGTTCCCTGAAAAAAAATAAATAAAAGTTCCTCCCCAAGAGGTTATTTCCTTTCCTGTAATTTTGTTTTCGTTTTTGTTGTCACTTGAAAACCTTCCCTCCGATGAAATTCTTGTACCCAAAGATAAAATTAGCCGATATTAAGAGGGAAAGAAAGTTTCACTTAAAGCATTTTAGAAGTTTTTATTTATTTTTCTTTTTTTACTCCGTGTGTTTTTACTTTCACGTGTTTCTATTCAACCCCTCCCATCCTACTTTTGCAAAAAAGGAAAATCAATGATGGCCAGTGTTACGAAATTGGAGACACTACGGCGACATTAACAGAGGCAAAGTAAAGTGCCAGAAAATTAAATTTAAAAGAAAAACTTGTTTTTTTAGTTGTGCGTTAGGCCGTGCCTCATTACTTAACATGTTCCTCGAGTGACTAACAACTTTGATTTTTTTTATTTGATTTTTTTCCGCGTATGCGTGTATGCTCCACCTTCTGCGCCATTTGTTTTAAAGATGAACGAGGGAAATTTAAAGGGAACTCCGTTTCCTAGGTTACCAATCACTACCGCAATGAAAAGATTAAAAAAAAATTCGACCACAAGATCTTTTCAGAAAGAGAATGGTTAAAGTCATTTACAAAGCGACGCCGTGAAAAATTCAACAATGGAATTCTGTATCCTTTGTTGTTTTATATTGTGCCATCTTGAATAGCATTTTAATTTAGCGGTTTTAGAGGCATTCATTTGAGGTGGAAAAAAAAAATTCATACATGAGCCAATCTTATTGCCGATAAGAATGTGAATAATTGCCTTTGTTTCAAAGTAAGAAATTAATACTTTGAATGAATACTTGTTATTTGCTCTTTCGTTCGAATCTTATTTGATACTTTTTTTCAGTAAAACTTCAATTTAAAGAGATACACTCTGATGAAATTCAAGTGAATAGATAAAGAAAAGAAATTTTAAAAAAAGAGCAATTTAAAAAAAAAGTGCCCTTAATTGATCTGACAGCTTTAATTGACTCTTGAAAAGATCGAAGAGTTCTTATTAAATTACTTTATTGTTGTTTTTTGCTGTTCAGAACTTTATTAGTTGTCCATAAGTGAATGTTTGAAACTTTACTAAATACTACATTCTAAATGCGTTTCCTAGAATAGCCTCGGATAATTCAAATTTAATTGCATTGTATTGTTAGTTCAAAGTATCTACAAACACCAAAAGGATTACTGAAAATAAAAAAATAATAATAAACTTAATTGAACAATTTTAATTGATTAGACAGTGTTAATTGACTGTGGAAAAGATCTAAAATTCTTATTAAAATACTTTATTTTTGGTTTTTACTATGCAGAACCTAATTGGTATTTATATTAGTTGTTATATTATGTTCTTTATTAGTTGTTTTATTTGTTTCTTTTAATTTAGAAAACACTTAAAAAAAAATAATTCTTAACTTTATAAAATACTTCATTTCAGAAATTTTTAAATAATGAGAATCATTATTTATTATAGATTAATAATTTTATCTTTGAACTGCATTTAAAAGACACCTAACAGTTTTTTTAAAAACATATATCCAAATAAAAAAATAATTCACTTTCAAAATTTATGTTAAAATAATTGTTTTTAGTGTTATTTCCTGTGCAGGATTGATCTTACAAACACAGAGTAAAACGACGTATTTTTCCGCTCCATTTGCTAAGCAAAAAGTTTTATTTGTCCGTACATAGTTTTAAAAGATCTCTTTCGCCTAACCGTAACAAATAGTTGGGAGTTCCCTGAAAAAAAAAAGTAAAGTTCCTCCCATGAGGGTATTTCCTTTCCTGTAATTTTGTTTCCTTTTTTGTTGTCACTTGAAAACCTTCCCTCCGATCAACTCCTTGTACTCAAAGATACAATTAGCCGATATTAAAGGGGAAGAAAATTTCACTTAAAACATTTTAAGAGTTTTATTTTTATTCTTTATCCCGTGTGTTTTTACTTTCACGTGTTTCCATCTCCCCCCGCCCCCTCCTACTTTTGCAAAAGGAAAATCTATGATGACCAGTGTTACGAAATTGGAGACACTACGGCGACATTAACAGAGGCAAAGTAAAGTGCCAGAAAATTAAATTTAAAAGAAAAACTTGTTTTTTAGTTGTGCGTTAGGCCGTGCCTCATTACTTAACATGTTCCTCGAGTGACTAACAACTTTGATTTTTTTTTTTATTTGCTTTTTTTTTTTTTTTCGTGTGTGTATGTGTATACTCCACCTTCTGCGCCATTTGTTTTTAAAATGAACGACTTAAATCTAAAGGAAATCCCGTTTCCTAGGCTACCAATTACTGCTGCAATGAAAAGACTAAAGAAAAAATAACTTCGATCCCAGAGATCTTTTTCAGAAAGACAGTGGTTAAAGTCATTTACAAAGCGACGCCGTGAAAAATTCTACAATGGAATTCTGCGTCCTTTGTTGTTTTGTATTGTGCCATCTTGAATAGCATTTAATTTAGCGGTTTAGAGGCATTCATTTGAGGTGGAAAAAAAAAAATTCATACATGAGCCAATCTTATTGCCGATAAGAATGTGAATAATTGCCTTTGTTTCAAAATAAGAAATTAATACTTTGAATGAATACTTGTTCTTTGTTCTTTCGTTTGAATCTTATTGATACTTTTTTTAGTAAAACTTCAATTTAAAAAGAGATACTCTGATGAAATTCAAGTGAATAGATAAAGAAAAGAAATAAAAAAAGAACTATTTTAAAAAAAAAGGAAGTGTCCATAATTGATCTGGCAGAGTTAATTGACTCTTGAAAAGATCGAAGAATTCTTATTAAATTATTTTATTGTGGTTTTTACTATTCAGACCTTTATAGCTGTTTATAATTGAATATTTTTGATTTTACTAGATGTTAGATTCTAAATTTGTTTTCTAGAAAGCCTCCGATAATTCAAATTTAATTGGAATGCATTGTTAGTTCAAAGTATCTACAAACACCAAAATGATCACTGACAATAAAAAACCGTTTTAAAAATTAATTGATTAATTTTAATCGATTCGACTGTTAATTGTGTACTGAAAAATTGAAAATTTCTTATTAAAATACACTCATGTCCATAAATTAAGGATAATTCAGAATCACACAGAAATTGAACGCTAAAAAAAAATTTCACCTGCAGAATTATCACACACATCTTGAAGAAGAATATGCAAATTACAGGAAACCACCAGATGGCGCGGATAGTACGTCACAATGACGAGTGTAAGAGATGGGTATATAAGAAATGGTGGCAAAGAAGTAAAATTGTTCACAAGCACTTTAAAAGCCTTTCAGTGCAATAACCGCATAGTTATGGCACAAAGGAAGCATTTGGATGATTTTTTACGTGGTTGAATTATCGGACGACTGGAATGTGGACGTACCCAGCTGGAAGTATCCGAGGAACTTGCAATCGCCCTGAGTGTCATCTTCCAGGCTTTGGCAACGATTCCAAGATGATGGTAATGTGAGTAGATGTTACAGCACAGGTCGTCCCCGAGTTACAACGCCGATTGAGGACCGGTATTTAGCAGTTACTGCCAAAAGAAACAGACGCAGCACAGCATCAGACCTGTCTCGTCAGCTCTCTTCAGCTACCGATACGACAGTTTCAAGGCAGACCGTGTACAGACGCTTAGGGCACATTGGTCTATATGCTCTTAGGCCTGTCAGATGTGTTCCAATTACCGCAACTCACTGTCGCCTGCGATTAACCTGGAGTAGAGAGCATGCATTGTGGACACCGCAACTGTGGTCTTGTATGATGTTTTCCGACGTGTTCAGGTTTAGTTTGCAGTTGATTCTGGCCGGACTTTCATATGGAGAGCGGCAGGTACCCGTTACCACCAAGAGAACACCATTGAATGACACCGTTACGGTGGTGCAGGATGGCTCGTTTGGGGAGGAATTATTCTTGGTTCCAGAACTGACCTGCATGTTCAGAGTGTAACGATGACAGGCCACATCTATCGGGATGTCATTCTGGAACAACATGCACGTTTGTTTCGGGGCGCCATGGGAGCTGAATTTCTGTTTATGGATGACAACGCCCGTCCTCACCGTGCAAACTTTGTAGACGAATGCCTTCAATTGGAGGATATCACCCGTATGGATTGGCCAGCATACTCATCGGACTTGAATCCAATAGAGCATGTGTGGGATATGCTTGGCCGACGAATTGCAGCCCGTCAACCCCCGCCCACCTGTCAACCGGAACTTCGAGGGCATTGCTTGAGATCAGATTGATAATTCCCCAAGATCAGATTGATAATTTGATACTCAGCATGCCTAGGCGTTGTAAGGCCTGTATTGCATCGTCCGGGATACATACTCCATATTAACCATCATACTAACCATGTTATACTGTTTTCTGTAAATAGGTTCTTTTTTGAAATTTGCTCCAGGGAGTAAAAATCGCAATTTTTATTAATTATGTCAAACAACTAGCATCTTTTTGCTCTTTACCTTTTGTTTAATAAATAGACTTTACAAATAAGTCAAATTTGTTTTTCTTCTGTCTCTTTCTTTGCCTGAACTTCATTATCCTTAATTTATGGGCATGAGTGTCGTTTTTTTTTTTACTATTCAGAACTTTATTAGTTGTTTTTTAACAGTTTGTTTTAAATTAAGAAAAAAAATATAAATAAATCTTTACATTATAAAATATTTCATTTCAGAATTTTTTAAATAATGAGAATCATTATTCGTTATAGATTTATAATTTTATCTTTGAACTGCATTTAAAGGACACCTTAACAATTTTTTAAAATCATATATCGAAATAAAAAAATAATTCACTTTCAAGAATTAGGTTAAAATATTTTTTTTTTTTAGTGTTCTTTCCTGTGTAAATATCTAAGATTAGTGGTACAAACACAAAGTAAAACGAAGTAATTTTCCGTTCCATTTGCTAAGCAAAAAGCTTTATTTTTGTCCGTACATGGTTTTAAAAGATCTCTATTTCCCTAACAGTAACAAATAGTCGGGAGTTCCCTGAAAAAAATAATAAAAGTTGCTCCCATGAGGGTATTTACAATCCTGTAATTTTGTTTTCTTTTTTTGTTGTCACTTGAAAACCTTCCTCCGATGAAATTCTTGTACCCAAAGATACAATTAGCCGATATTAAGAGGGGAAGAAAGTTTCACTTAAAACATTTTAGGAGTTTTATTTATTTTTTTTTTTTACCCCGTGTATTTTTACTTTCACGTGTTTCAACCCCCCACTTTTGCAAAAGGAAAATCAATGATGCCAGTGTTACGAAATTGGAGACACTACGGCGACATTAGCAGAGGCAAAGTAAAGTGCCAGAAAATTAAATTTAAAAGAAAAACTTGTTTTTAGTTGTGCGTTAGGCCGTGCCTCATTACTTAACATGTTCCTCGAGTGACTAACAACTTTGATTTTTTTTTATTTTACAATTTTTTTCTCGTGTATGTGTGCATGGTCCACCTTCTCCGCGATTTATTTTTAAGATAAAAGAGGGAAAACTAAAGGGAACTCCGTTTCCTAGGTTACCAATCACTGCTGCAATGAAAAAAATAACTTCGACCACGAGATCTTTTCAGAAAGAGAATGGTTAAAGTCATTTACAAAGCGACGCCGTGAAAAATTCAACAATGGAATTCTGTATCCTTTGTTGTTTTGTATTGTGCCATCTTGAATAGCATTTTAATTTAGCGGTTTAGAGGCATTCATTTGAGCTGGAAAAAAATTCATACATGAGCCAATCTTATTGCCGATAAGAATGTGAATAATTGCCTTTGTTTCAAAATACGAAATTAATACTTTGAATGAATACTTGTTCTTTGTTCTTTCGTTTGAATCTTATTTGATACTTTTTTTCAGTAAAACTTCAATTTAAAAAGAGATACTCTGATGAAATTCAAGTGAATAGATAAAGAAAAGAAATTTAAAAAAAAAAGGGCAAATTAAAAGAAGAAGTGTCCTTAATTTATCTGACAGAGGTAATTGACTCTTGAAAAGATCGAAGAATTCTTATTAAATTACTTTTATGCTTTTTTTTTTTATTGTTCAGAAATTTATTAGTTGTTCATAAGTGAATGTTTGAAACTTTACTAAATACTAGATTCTAAATGCGTAGCTTTAGATAATCCAAATTTAATTGCACTGTATTGATAGTCCAAATTTGTTGTTCTAATGCAGCTGGCAATACAGAGACATGTTAGTTCAAAGTATCTACAAGCATCAAAATGATCAAAGACGATAAAAATATTTAAAAAAGATGTTTCCTTAATTGATCTGACAGTGTTAATTGACTCTTGAAAAGATCGAATGACTCTTATTAAATTACTTTATTATCAATTTTTAGTATTCAGAACTTCATTAGTTGTTCATAAATGAATATTTGAAAGTTTACGAGATGCTATATACTAAATGTGTTTTCTCGAATAGCCTCGGATAATCCAAATTAAATTGCGTTGTATCCTTAGATCAAAGTATCTACAAACACCAAATAATTAATGAAAATAAAAAAAATGTAGTAAAATTAATTGATTATTTTTTTCTGTTGAAAAGCTCGGAAAATTATTAAAATATTTTAATTTTTGTTTTTTACTATTCAGAACTTTATTAGTTATTCATATTTGTTGTTATATTATGTTCTTTATTAGTTGTTTTTTTTTTTTTTTTTTGACTTTTTTTTAATTTAAATAAAAATAATTTTAAAAAATAAATCTTAACATTGCGAAATACTTCAATTCAGAATTTTTTTTCAAATAATGTTCACTTATTATACTTATAGATTAATAATTTTGTATTTAAACTACATTTAAATGGTATCTAACACTTTTTAAATCATATATCCAAACAAAAATATAATAATTCGCTTTCAAAAACGTGTTCCAAAATAATTTTTTTGCTATTCTTTTCTGTGTAAATTTCTAAGATTGATGGTACAAACACAGAAAAAAAAACGAAGTATTTTTCCGTTCCATTTGCTAAGCAAAAAGCTTTATTTGTCCGTACATAGTTTTAAAAGATCTCTTTCCCTTAACAGTAACAAATAGTTGGGAGTTCCCTGAAAAAAAAAAAATAAATAAAAGTTACTCCCATGAGGGTATTTCCTTTCCTGTAATTTTGTTTTTGTTTTTGTTGTCACTTGAAAACCTTCCCTCCGATGAAATTCTTGTACCCAAAGATACAATTAGCCGATATTAAGAGGGGAAGAAAGTTTCACTTAAAACATTTTAGGAGTTTTATTTTTTTTTTTACCCCGTGTATTTTTACTTTCACGTGTTTCAACCCCCCCCCACTTTTGCAAAAGGAAAATCAATGATGCCAGTGTTACGAAATTGGAGACACTACGGCGACATTAGCAGAGGCAAAGTAAAGTGCCAGAAAATTAAATTTAAAAGAAAGACTTGTTTTTAGTTGTGCGTTAGGCCGTGCCTCATTACTTAACATGTTCCTCGAGTGACTAACAACTTTGATTTTTTTTATTTGATTTTTTTTCCGTGTATGCGTGTATGCTCCACCTTCTCCGCCATTTGTTTTTAAGATGAACGAGGGAAATCTAAAGGGAACTGCCATTGCCTAGGTTACCAATCACTACAGGAATGAAAAGATAAAAAAAAAAAAATTCGACCACGAGATCTTTTCAGAAAGAGAATGGTTAAAGTCATTTACAAAGCGACGCCGTGAGAAATTCTGCATCTTTTGTTGTTTTGCATTGTGCCATTTTGAATAGCATTTAATTTAGCGGTTTAGATGCATTCATTTGAGGTGGGGAAAAAAATTTCATATATGAGCCAATCTTATTGCAGATAAGAATGTGAATAATTGCCTTTGTTTCAAAATAAGAGATTAATACTTTGAATGAATACTTGTTCTTTTCTTTCGTTTGAATCTTAATTCAAATTACTTTTTCAGTAAAATTTCAATTTAAAAGAGATACTCTGATGAAATTTAAGCGAATAGATAAAGAAAAGAAATTTTAAAAAAGATCAATTTAAAAAAAGAAGTGTCCTTAATTGTCCTAATCTGAGAAAGAACATCTGACAGCGTTAATTGACTCTTGAAAAGATCGAAGGATTCTTATTAAATTATTTTATTGTTGTTTTTTGCTGTTCAGAACTTTATTAGTTGTCCATAAATGAATATTTGAAATTTTACGAGACACTCAATTCTTAATGTGTTTTCTAGAATAGCTTCGGATAAACCAAATTTAATTGCATTTTATTGTTAGGTCAAAGTTGTTGTTTTAATGCAGCTGGCAATACAGAGACATGTTAGTTCAAAGTATCTACAAACATCAAAATGATTGAAGACAATCAAAAAAAAATGACAATTAAAAATATTTAACGAAGTGTCCTTAATCTTCTGATAGCGTTAATTGACTCTTGAAAAGATCGAAGAATTCTTATTAAATGACTTTATTTTTGTTTTTTACTATTCAGATCTTTATTAGTTGTTCATAAATGATAAATTTGAAACTTTACTAGATACTAGATTCTAAATGTGTTTGCTAGAATAGCTTCGTATAATCAAATTTAATTACATTGTGTTGTTAGTTCAAAGTATCGACAAACATCAAAATGAAATGATGCTATTCACAGTGTTGGACTAAAGACTGAAATCGCTTTATTCCGTCTCCATGCAATTCATTTGAAATGTAATCCAATTTGTATCCAATGCAAATATTTTGACATTTTAAATATTTAGTTAATTAATGCGTAAAATAATATGTTCTAATTAATTTAATAAAGTGTAATATATAATTTAATCTACTTCATTAGACGAATATAGCTAAAATAATCACGGAATCACTATTTGATTCAATTTGTATCTTCTCGGCCTAAATGTGACCGGCCTAAATGCTTCAAGAAGAGGACTACTTTGAGGATCATGGGAGCATTTTAAATTTTAATTACAAGATTTACAACCACTATATATATATATATATATATATATATATATATAGTAGAATATCTTTAATCAAAAACCTCCACAACTCGAAAAAAAACTTTGTTCCGTTCAGTTCAAAAAACCTCCATTACTCAAAATTTCAACCTTCTATTTGTCGAAATAATTAATCAATCCCCACATACCATTTTGGTTTATATTTTCCCTCCGTTACTCGAAAAAAAATTGGACCTCTGTATCTGGAACATTAGCAATGCTGGATTTTACAACCTTTACAACTCGATCACGTGAAATTATTTTGATTTTTTATTGTAGTACATAATATAACTTGTAAGTTGCAAATAAACATTTTTATTGCCTCTGTAACTTGAATTTTTATTTATTTTACCTCTCTAACTCAAAATAAGTTGGAAAGAATCGAAACCTCTACAAGTCTTTGCAAATTCCGCGTAGGTCGAAACCCTCCAGAAGTCGAAAACTCTGTAACTCGAATTATTTGGCGTCTCCCTTGAAGTTCGACTTAAAGAGGTTCTACTGTATATATAAAATAAAGAACTATTGCTTATTAGACAAAGAAATAAAAATTAAAAGTATAAAGTTTATCAAAAGGGCACGATTTAATCACAAATGTAATTCACTCCACAGTTGGAGATACATTGAATCTAATTGCCTGGTCTGCGGCAGACCTCTATTTTCAAACGGCATGATTCACGAAACAACAAGGCGCTTACTTTGGAAAACAGGCAGAGTAAAAAAAAGTAAACACTTCCTGTTGATTCATTGTAGAACTCTGTCCTTTCTTCTTCAAAAACCTCATTTTAAGAAAGGGGCGTAAGCAGCTTCTCTTACTTCCCATTGGAGTAGACATTTCTCAGCTCGTGGTCTACCATCAATCACAATTGAACAGCCCATGCTATAGTTCATATTCAATCTATAGACGTTTCGATATGAAGGCTGTAAAGACATTCTTTAATTTCCTGAGTCTTATTATCTATGATACCGAATATCTACTATCAGATTTGAGTGACAGGCAGTTGTCATCACTACAAAATACTAATTGCATGTATATAACTACCCACAATAAAGCTCTCTGCTGTCAAATTTGTCTGAACTCTCCTGGGATTGAAATGCTGAAAGTCTACCAGTAAGAAAAAAAAAATGCTACGGACATGTTAGCAAGATATTAAGTTATTGAGCTTAATATTACTCATTCAATCCGTAATCACACATTATTGCAATGGAAAAACGTAAATAGCTGTAACGTAAATGTAATAATAAATAGTAACTAATATCTGAAACACAACGACATATTGTAGAAAAATTATGAATACTTAAATGATGAAAATCGGCTGGCCATCAGCTAAATCAATTCTATTTTCATCCATTATAAAATGATATTATTTAGAAAGGATCAATAACGTTAAATACCTAATTTTCGATTTTTCAATTTTCTAACATAAAAACAAAGAGCATTTTCTGAACTCAAAAATATAAAATTTATGTTTGTTTTGAGAATTTAAATTACAGAATTCTGCATTTAATTTCACACATGGATTTGTAGGAACTGTCATTGTGTCTGGCAATTTTTTTTTTTTTTTTAATCCTGGAATTTAAATCCATTTCCATTATTATTTTGTTAGAAGTACAGAGAATAACAACAATATAATTAACTGTAATTATATTCGATAAAAGATTTCGTTTATTTAAGTTTGAACAATCTAGAGACGTTTGTAAAATTGTTCTATTTAAAATTTCCAGCTGCAAAAAGATTTTATATTTTTGCTTCATTTTTCATTCTCTTATGTTGTGTCTATCTTATATATTATTTTTTAATTAATATATGCATAGAACAGAAATCTGAAAAAAGAAATAGTATTCTATTCTAATTTTTATCCTGCTGACGTTTGAAAAGATTTTATTAACGTTGGGAATTTTGTTCTCTTATGCAGAAGGTAACAGTCAACAACAATTAAGAGAATATCAATCTTTTTTTATTTGAATTTTAAAATAAAAAAAAAAAAATATTTAATTTTGGAAATATATTTAAATATTGTTACTTAAAATTTTAAATATTAAGTCAACTGATTTCTATATATAATGCTAATTTTTAAATGCATAAAAAATTATATTATCACAAATTATAATAAAAATTTAAATTATAATTATAAAAAATTTAAAATTGTAAGTAAAAATTATAATGAAAAATTTAAATTATAATTAAAAAAGTTATAATGAAAAATTTAAATTAGTATAAAAAATTTTAATTATAATTAAAAATTATAATAAAAAATTTTAAATTATAATAAAAAATGTAAAGTATAATAAAAACTTATAATAAAAAATTTAAATTATAGTAAAAACTGAATAAGGGAATCGGGACTTCTACTGAGCATTAAAATACAGAAAGTGGTTGCTTAACAGTTCAGAACACAAATAAAAATATTTATCTTAAGTTGTCGAAAGTCTCTACCTCCCTTAAAAAAATAACAACTATTATCGAAAATAGTATAATATTTCGAAAAAACTCAAATGCTTAAGTGATTCAAAACTTTTTGGTTTCTACCATGAATTCTGTTTTACTTCGCTGTAAAATAATATTACTTAAAAGAAACTATTATTGAAAGAAACTTTGTCATATCGAAAAAAAAAAAAAATTTTTTTAAGTGTTGCCAAACTTTTTCCACCAATGTAAATTCTATTTTTCCCCGCAGTATCGTTTAAAATAAAAAATAATTATTATTATCGAAAATACCGTAACACATCATAAAAAAAATTCAAATGCTTAAATGATGTTAATTTTTTTGTCCAAAGTATGTTTTTACCCATTGTAAAGTATTATTTTTTAAGAAATATTAATTAATTATCATCGAAAATACAGCAATAAATTCTAAAAAGAATACAAGCATGTAAATGATTCAAAATTTTTTACTACAATAATCATTATAAAAAATTTATAATTTTTTATGACAATTCCATCATAAATTTTTTTTTTACTTATGACTTTTAACTTCTGTTTTCTAAATTCATGTACAACTTTTCCAATTTTAAGCTTTTTATAATGAACTTTAAATTACTACATGATATGTTAATATTTTTCACATTCTTTTGGTAATTGTATAAGTTTAATATAGAAATTTATTTTGAACAAAAATAATTATCTGCAAAAAAAATTAACTAATTCTTTAAAATAAAGTTTTTTTATGTTTCTTTCTACTGTTTTTCCCTCTTTTGAATTTCCAACATATTTAATTTCGCAATTAAAAAACATATTTCTTTAAGAAATTTAAAATTATATAGTACATAACAAAAAAGGAAAAAAAAAAAATATTTTTTATAAAATTAATTGAATTTATAAAATCACTGGATACAATTTCATGTAATTTTTATATAAAACGTAATAATATCCCATTAAATTCTTTTCAATTAAATTCGGTAAGAAAATGGTAAGTTTTCTTTTTAAATTAATTTTTTTCATTTTCCTAGGAAAATGTACAATATTTATTACTTATTTATTATTATTATTATTATTTTATATAGAAAAAAAGAAAAAGAGCAAATAATAATATTAATAATAATAATAATGCTTTGGTTTCTACATAAGATTTTTGCAGAGAAAAATTTTTTTTTCGAGTTTTATTAAGTAATTAATTTGCATATGAATAATATTTTTTATTGATCATAGATGAACCTCTTGTTCCCTTTATATAATTCAGATACAGCCTACCCACAAAGGAATAATATTGCATTTTGGGAAGATTTTTAAAATAATTGTGCCGCCAGAACTGAAAAACTCCCACCAGACAGTCTGCTTTTAAAGTGATTTTTGTTCCAATAGCTGAGTCTCCTTACTTCTGAAAGCAGTGGCTGAAACGGACGCAAACCAATTAAATTAAAATGAATTTCAGCCTGAACTTTACTTTACACTATTCGTGTCCGTTATGATCCTTTACATTATAGCTTGCATCCCTTTTTACTTGACCTTTTTACTTTTTACATTTAAAATATTTGATTAAATAAATATTTTATTTTCAATTTCTTTTAAATATTTGTCCCCAAAACATTTTCTATTACTATTTAGATTCCATTTTCCGTACTGATGGTGCTCAATCCGATCATAACATGTTAAGCTATACCATAACTTTTGTATTTACTTTTGAGATGAACACAAAAAATCTGTAAATCAGAAAGTCCTGCCGTTCAATTTGAGGAGAAGATAAGACATGTGAGGAACCAGATATCCTTCTTGGCCTGTGGAGGATGTGAGAGATATTTAGCAGG
Source organism: Caerostris extrusa (assembly GCA_021605095.1). NCBI lineage: Eukaryota > Metazoa > Arthropoda > Arachnida > Araneae > Araneidae > Caerostris > Caerostris extrusa. The sequence continues at coordinate 116,845 of BPLR01011227.1, forward strand.
ACCACGTGATCTATGGAAAACGTTGAATTTGTTACACTTCTGAGTTTCTGAAATAAATGACATCAAGACAAAATCGTACGATCTTTGAAAAAAATACTTATTTCAAAATAAATAGGCAATTTAGGTATCATGTCTCTCTTTAAATGATCTCTTGTTCAATATTACATTAAATTGAATTTTATAAACTCAAATGTGTCATAATAAATTCGTTAAATTTATTGCTTTCATTCATTAATTATTGCTCTCCACGAAGGCATTATTTTTTATAAATCACAAACTTATTACTTAAATTTTTATATTATAATAGATGATTAATCATAAAATTTCTTATAAAGAGTCATAATTATTCTTAAATAATTATTATGAGCTATAATATTTTATTACTTTGGCAGAAGTAAAAAATGATTTGAATTAGTAATCGTTGCAATTAATCAATGCAAACATTATTGCAAATACTGAATTAGAAAACGTTTATTTATATCTTCGATGCATTACCTGGTATTACCCAGACGCATCTGAAGAGATGCAATAAAATATGGATAAAAAAAGTCGAAATTTAATAATTAGAATGTTAAAAATAGTTTGGGTTTTTATTAATATTATGTAAGCAAAAAACATGCGAGAAAAAGTTAAAAAAAAATAATTTCAATTAAAAATTTCAGGAAACCACTTGACGATGTGCAATATTTAAAACTTTTACATTGAAAGAGTGCATACTAAAGGCTTAGTATAACTCATGTAAAACATATGGCATATTGGAATTTTTTACCAAAATTTAATTTCCTGTTTCGGAAGTTTATACCGGTCATAGTAAAAAAAAAAAAACTTATTTACGTTAATACGTTATAGTTCATGTACGTGCTGAATTTAAAAGCTCACATAATGGCCTCTCATTTCAGGCTCATAAACTACAAAATGCAACTTCTTTATTGGAATATCCTTCCATTTTGCAATCCTATAACGGTATTTTTTTCAGATTTACTGACAAAAATATTATATTTCTGTTGTCACGATGTTTATTAAGTTTGCAATAAGGAAAAGGGGAAATGCAATGTTACAAAGTATATGCGCTTAAGGCAATAATCAACTAAATAAACACAGGTCTATGAGAACATGCATATTCCATGATATAGGATGTGATATTAAACAGTTTCTTCACCTTCAAATTAAAACGGTTTGTGTCCATTCATTTACAGCAACCGAGTCATCAGCAATCCACAAATTTGCTGTAAAAACAAAATGTTTAATAAACAACATGTTAAATAAATATTTTTCTCTTAAAAAATCGCCACTTAATGGAAAGCTTAAATACTTTTAAAAGTTTTATGAAAGTATGTACTGATACGTACAAGCTCCATTTAACTTGAATTTAAAAATATTATTATTGCAGGTTTGGAGTACCAAGTATTTAATGCGACGCTATAACTTCAGACATGTATCAGATTTAGAGTTAATAAAAATGAACAACGGTAAGCTAGTGACACTACATCCTGATTGTACCACAATTTCTTCACCTCAGAAATATCATGTGATAGCATGCAATCTCTTTGCTCTAAAAGATGATTTTCCTGCTTGATTTATCATGCCCATCCATGGTACCGACATGAGAACTTTTCGGTTGGTTTTGCTTGCTGGATTTCAATCCCGGCTACACTACCTCGCAAAATTATCAGGCTATATTACACAAATTACTAATTATCAAGTTAAAAGTATTAAATAACGTTCTTAACTTTTAAATTATTTGTGATATATTTTAAGTTAAACTCCCTATATAACAGTCGCGATAGCAAAATCAGCACTATTTTTTTACTGAATGATGGTTCGACTTAGCTCATTTTGTGCGCATTTATGTATACCGTCGTACGTTGATATTGGTTTACATTGGTGATCACTTTTGTAGGAATAATCGCTTCAATACATTGTTGTTGATTGCTTATGTTGCATTAAATGCTTCACAACGATTTTTTGTAAACAATTGTCCAATTAAAATTTGAATCTGATTATGTCAAAGATCTAGAATGTACCACTTGCGCCCTACTCATCAAGTAAAAAAATGCATCTACCATCCATAGTTGGAGCTGCTTCTAAAGGAAAGAAAACAAGTTGCTTGTAACGTTTTACTGAACTATATATTTAGTTTGACAACATAATTTATCGAATTAATAAAAAATAATATAATTAGTTGATTAATTTTTCATTGAGCAACGAATATAATAAATAATTACTTCCTAATCTAATTTAAAATTCTCTAATAAACTATATCTATTTCTTTATTAATACTTGTTGATGGAATACCTGTTTTTCTTTTCTTTTTTACCACAAACACACACGAATTTAAGTTCCATCTTGCGTAATTTTTAAACGCACATATGATTTATTTATTTGCATTTTTTAAAATTTTAAAGAATGAATTAGTTTTTATTTATTTTTGTGTTTGTACATCCGTTGGTGTAATGTTCTAATTATGCATGTCTCGAAGAATTGATTGAGGATTGATAAAGAGAGGGTATTTTCTTTCGGCGGACTCTCAGAAATAGATGGCCTGCATTTACATGCAATATGGTAGAAAATTTTGTAATCTCACACCAGACAGCCAGCCTTTCCATGAAAAAAGCTCATGCATGCTTGATCAATAATATTTGAGTTCAGTTTTGAAAACACTGGCTGAAGCGGAACCCACTACAGTTTTCAAACTACAGTCTAGCTTTTACGTTGTCTACACATATTGGTATTAGACCACGGACGGGAAGATTTCTTTCTGCAGTATGTTTTGTCGCTCTACGGTCACTTTTTAGGCTAGTCAGACCGGGACCTACAATTTAACGGGGATTCCGAACTACGATTAAAAATCCATGCCATCGGCAGGATTCGAAACTTAAACCTATGGTACCAAAGGACAGAGCGCTAGCCAATTTTTCATCAGGTCGCTATTTTGAATTGGGAAGAGACTATGTGGAAACTTAATATTATATCTATTATAAAAGTTGTATTATAGGGCCTATTTGCAATGAGTACTGGAACAGTGCTTTTCCTCAATAAGCTTACTAGGGTACTGATATGTATACACATCAGAAATATACACAGTATTGGTGTTTTGTTTTGTTTGCATCTCTACGGTCATTTTGTGCATACTTTTGGCTAGTCAGACCTAGACTTACAGTTCAACGTGAATTCCGAACCACTAACAAGCATTCATGCCATCGCCAGCATTCGAACCTGAAACCTGTATTACGAAAGGACACAGCGCTAACCAGTTGGCCATCAGGCCACTGAAGAAGTAAAATGCTGTACTTTCAAATGCGCCAATAAATATTAAAATTCATTATGAATAAGCCATCATTTTAAATGCAAAAATTCGCAATGTATTCATTTAAAAACCTAGCAGATAAAATGAATTATTTTATTTTCTATTGTAAAATAAAGTTTAAAATCAATATTCATAACATTTTATTTAGGATTCAAGAAAAGGAAAGCAGACACATATCTATTGGCATTAGAGAAAAACAAATATTCTTCCTTTTTTTTTTAAATATTTGCTTACTTTTAGCCCCATTTACATTGTATTTATCACCAGAAGAACATTTTGAGAAGACCATAGAATTCCATGTTGTTGTCGATTTCAGTTATTCCGTCCCTCCTCAGAACTACAAATTTAAGAATGCCACCCCCACTGGCGGTTGCAGAACATGAAATTTTCCAAATTACAACTGGCAGGAGCTCCAAGCACCTGTCTTCTCTTGTACTGTTCCGCCCATTGGTCTTTGGACATGGATCGCCGCTTAAATGTCTCTCCAACGATTGAGATTCCAGCCATAAAGTTGAATGTCCGTCGCTTTACGAGGCTGCTCGGTCGACGGAGGGGGTGTCTTGGGGGTGTTTAAATGTTTGTTGACATCATTCTTCCTTCCATCCTGTTTGCCGCGGTGCATTTTTGGCTCGGAGAAAAGTCATTTCGAAGGAGTCATGTCGGTGAAGAAGTGTTTCTGATTCTCGTTTATAAATAATTTGTTTCAGATAGTTACTCTCCCTTGCTGCTTGATGTCGGGGCAGAGGTTTTCAGACGATTAACTCAGAGTAGTGTTTCTCAAACTTATTTCTCATAGTTTTCAGCGGCCCTTCGAAAAAAATATTCATCTCTCTCCTGGAAATCTATCTTCTTTAAGACAACATATGGAACCTTATAATAAAATATTTGTATTCTTTGTATGCAAATATTTCATTATATGTTTCTATAGATGTATGCATAGATGTATATGTATAGATTATATACATGGATATATATGGAGATATACACAGTCCAGCACGTTTATGTGACCACCTGAAAAAGTCAGAATATACACTTGTATATTCTGGCTTTAAGTGGGTTGTGGAATGTGATATTAAGAAGGTATTTAAGGGGTATTAAGTGGAATTCTTTATATACACTCAAATGCAATGTGCTTCCACCTGCCTTTTGTGATTGGTTATTTCACGTTGACGTCGAAAGTAGGTGGTGGTCACATTAATGCTACTGGACTGTGTATATAGATATACAGGGTGATTATAATGAAAGTCCCCCTTTCAAAATGCTGTAAAAAAAGAACCACTCGTGACAATGAGTCTAAATTTGAACTGAAGATACTTGAAGAAGGGGGAAACGGCATGGCATCAAAACACAGTTCCAAAAAAAAATTTCACCAATTTTTTCCCATCCAATTTGGTATTATTATCCAATTTTGACCTTGCGTGGGGAATGGGCTTCCACTAACAGTGTAACAAATGTTGAATGACTCGGAAGACATTTTTTTCCGTCAAAAAACCGAAACAATCAAACACATTAAAACGCTATAGTGGATTTAATGTGCAAATCATGCCAAATACGTTCTAATTTCGATTCAAAATATCACTGGTAGTCGAATTCACTTTCTCTATGCCTCTAACAGAGCCCTATATTAATGCATTTTGGACCTTTTTTAACGCCGTACCATTTTCCCCCTTCTGGAAGTTTCTTCACTTCAAATTTGAAGTCTTTGTGATGACTGGTTCTTTTTTATATCACTTTGAAAGTGAGACTAGTAATAATATATATATATATAATATAATCATCATCATCAGTGGCGTGACAGCCCTTTCACGGACCAAGGCCGTCTGCCTGCTGGCAGATTTCTAGACAGAAGATTTTTTTTTATTTTTACGGTGTAGGGTTAACTGAACTACGTCCAACGCTCTACAGTCATATTAGAGCGGGACCTACGGTTTAAAGTGTATTCCAACCACTACAAACACCCATGACACATGGCGCCGCCAGGACTAGAACCGGAGACCTGTGGCACCGAGCGCCAAAGCACTAGTCCCTCGACAATTCAGGCCCCATAATAGTATATTATATTTATTATATTCATATGTGTATATGCACAGATATGTTTCTATAGATACATTTTATACTTCTATGTTCTGTTTCTCTTGATATATGCAGAGCTTAGCATTTTTTTTTCACGAAAAGTGTTTTGGCATTTCATTCCCAAGAGAGGAATGCATGTGACAAATATATAATAAACCCATCACTCAAATTTAACAGCAGACGAGTTTCATTGTGGAGAGTTATATTGCATGTAATTAGAGTTTTGTATTAATGAGAATAACCTGTCAATCAAATCTCGCAGCAGATATTCGGTATCATGTATAATGAGACTCAGAAAATTAGTGAATGCCTGTGCGACCTTCACAGGTCAAAACAACAGCAGATTGCGTATGAACTATACTATGAGTTGATCCATCGTGATTGGTGATAGACCATTAGTTGGCAAGTATATATTCCAATGAGAAGCGAGACAAGCTGACCCCCCTCCTCTTAACGGATTGTCATAAAAGGAGTTTTTTTTTTTTTGTTTATTTGGTGATGAAGGAAATGAGTTCTGCGACGAGTCGACAAAAAGTGTTGTTTTTCTTTTTACTCTGAATTAACTGAATAGGCCGGATTTTCCACCTGTTTAGAAAATGAGTCCTTTGTGTATCACGCCATGTAATAATTAAGGTCTGCCGTAGACCAGTGCATTAGATTCATCATAGATTAGCGAACTCTGAAGATCTCCGTCCTTGGAGTGAACTGCACTTGTGAATCATTTATTTTAATTTTCATTCTTTGTAAATAGAGTTCTATGTATATATATATATATACATATAACTCTATAAGTTGACGTTACAAAAGATATATAAAAATGTATCTATCATAACTAAATCATAATGTAAATGTTATAAGTAAAGTGCTTTGAATCTTGTATTTATAAAATTATTTTTAAAGTAGTAATATCAGTTATAGCAATCTTTGAATTACATACAGAAAATTAATAATGGAGGATAATATGGAAAAAAAAAATAGTGTTGATTTAATTTTTAAATTAAAATGCAACTGAATTCCCCTCATGAATGTAAATGTATCATGAGCGAGCATACTTTTTACTGGATGAATACACATAGAAGTTTATCAATGTATAATAACTCAAGAAATTTATAAAGCAATTGGTGAGTATACTACAAGAACTATCAAATTCAATACCATTCCAAAATCAATACCATTCCAAATTTGTCAAATTCAATTCCATTGAATGTTACAAATGTCCGATAACTCTAGAACTTCAGGAAAATGCAATTGTTCAAATACTACAAGAAGCACTACCCAATTCAAACAGAGAAGTCTGTTAAGTAATGGTTAAAATAACTTTTATGAACACAAACCAATCCTTGACACTATTTTGAGGATATTAAAAATAATAAACTGTTTATATTTTGAAACCAGACAATTCAAAATGAACTAAGGAGCACGTGACTTGATATTGATCAATCGTTAGATTTAGCATGCCTGTTTTAAAACACACACGAATAAAATCACGTAAAAATCTGCATTTAATTTAAATATATATTTTGAATATTTATTTAACAATTATATTTGATACAAATATATTTGAATATTTTGACGTCAAATTTCACACAAGGACAGTGCCAGCAGCCTAAAAAAAAGAAAAACAATTGAAATTCCATAAGACCCGGGAATTTTAAATTGAAAATTGGTCTTACCTTTTGGATACGGTTGTATGCATTTTTCTACATATTTCCTTACATCTCTGCAACCCCCACATACGAAAGTGTCGTTTCAACTCTGCTCTTTAAAGCTTTTAAATCTACCTAATCAAAGCTGCTTAATTTTGGAAAGAACCTAATTTAAAATTTAACCGGAATAACGTAAAAAGCAAAGGAAAATAATTATATTAACGAAGTTGTCCGCAATTCGATGGACTTCTCGTCTTCTTGATGGTGACTACTGCGGTTTATTTTATTAATCTTGTTCCAATATTTTTTTTTTAATTTGGCTTTTAAATTTCATTTATTTTACTAAATCAATTTTCAACGGAATAATATATTTTCTTTTATTTCCCCTTTAATGTTATGAAAATATATACAATAAAAAATTCTTGAGAGTAAATGTTGAAAAGTTTAGAGAATGGATAATTTTACAATTATGTTAAGTAATGAAGTCACTCTTCAAAACAATTGTGAAATATTTTAAATGATGGAATTGTTTTGATGTGGAAATATAAGAAGGTTCGATTAGATCTGTCGATTCAATTACGTTAACAATTTGCATCTGTCGACCTATAATATAGCTCTGCAATGCTGTTCTTTGAATCATTTAGAAAGTTTAAAGCAGATGATACGGCAGATCATATATATATGCCTAAGGATTTTCTATTTTGTTATTGCATATTTTTCTTTTAAATGATTTTCCATTTTGGGGTGCATATTTGACTTTGTCCAATAATTTTCCATTTTGCTGCAGAATATTTTTCTTTGTACTGATTTTCCATTTTGCTATTGCATATTTTCCTTTGGTTACTGATTTTCCATTTTGCTGGTGCACATTTTTCTTTGTCTAATCTTTTTTTCCATTTTGCTAGTGCATATATTTTCTTTGTCTAATGATTTTCCATTTTGCTGGTACATATTTTTCTTTGTCTAATAATTTTCAATTTTGATGGTGTATTTTTCTTTGTCTAATGATTTTCAATATTGATGTTGCATATTTTTCTTTGTCTAATCATTTTTCATTTTGCTAATGCAGTATATGAGCACTTCGGACTTTGAAGAATTTTTTTTTTTATTTCATTTTATTATTTTTGAGGGATCTGAATGTGGAGCCCTTCAGGGGTTTTGTATATTGAATGTTATGACAATTTAGTTATACAATTTGTGTCCAGAGACTATTCCATGGCTTTTGTTGTGGAAGTGGTCGTGTTTCTATTCCATTCTTGTCGGTTCTTCTTTGAAATTTTTGTGTAGTGTTCTTTATGAATAACTCAGTCTATAAAAACGCAAGACTGTTCAAGGCAATAAATATGCACACATTCAATCAAAAATTCAATGAACAAAATCAAATTTCAAAAGACTTTATTGTCTACTTACAAGCCTGGCTTTTCTCATAAAAACTCTCTGCCTCGGTGAAAACAGCCCGGGGGCAAATATGATTACAGATTCTAATTAGTCCCATTGTGTTTGCATCTCACCGAGAAAGGAGCAACATTTGTTACGCATTTCCCCACGACTTAAGCGAATGCATAATCAGGGACATCATTAGGGCTGTTGTCTCCAGGGTATGAGCAGTGAAATTCTAAACTTCTGGGAGATATTTCTTCTCTTGCTTTCTTTTTAATTAACAGAGCGCTGAGCGATGGGATTGCTAATTAAGAGTTTCATTTTACAGCTTAATAATTTGAGTACTCATTTTTTTTTTTGTTTCAGCAGAGGAAAATGAAAACCGACATAAAACTAATGTCATTATATTTTTAAGTGCTCTCTCAAATATTTTCAAAGATTTTTAAATTAGCAATTAAAGCATACTTAATTTTCATTCAGGGCGTTATTATCATTTAAGGATATTGTTTAAATAGACTTTTAAAAAGAAAAATGTATTTCACTGAGAAATATTTAAAAAAACAACGTATCTATTATATCAATGTTATTAAATTTTGCATCTTAATAATTTGAGCACTGATTTTTTTTTTTTTTGTTTTTGTTTTCAGTTGAAGAAAATTAAACCGACACGCTAAAAGTAATGTCATTATATTTTTAAGTGCTCTCTTGAGGATTTTCAAAGATTTTTAAATTAGCAATTAAAGCATACTTAATTTTCATTCACGATGTTGTTATCATTTAAGGATATTATTTAAATAGACTTTTTAAAGGAAGAAAGTATTTCACTGATTAATATTTAAAAAGAAACAATGTATCTAACATGAAATTTTAATGATCGCAAATAGAATCACTCACCACAAGCCTGAAATGTTGGAGTGCAGCCTACCACAATGTAATCATATTACACCACCGTATTTTTGAATGAACATTAACAGGAAATGTTTGTGGCCTGATGGCAAATTGGCTAGCTCATTTAATTTTCATTCATGATGTTATTATCATTTAAGGATGTTATTTAAATTGAATGTTAAAGAAAAAAACGTATTTCACTGAGGGGATATTTAAAAAACAACAACATATCTATCATAAAATTTTAATGATTTCAGATAGACAAAATGTAGTCTACTACCACAAATGTAGAAACAGTCGACCAGTGTAATCATATTACACCACCATATTATTGAATGAACATTCCTAGAAAATATGTGCGGCCTGAAGGCCAATTGGTTAGAGGTCTGGTCTTTAGTACCACATGCTTCAGGTTCAAATCCTGGCAGTGGCAAGGATGTTTGTTAGTGATTCGGAATACGCGTTAAGCTGTAGGTCCCAGTCTGATTATTCCAAAGTGTGCACAAAAACTTTCGTAGAGCGACAAGAGAAACTTAATCTAGGAAATGAATACAGATAGTCCTATTCTTCTACTCAAGGTCAAAGAAGAACATTGCGGATTACAGATTTAGCATGGCAGTTACCGACATAGACGCGGATATATTGGATGGTCGAGCTTCTTATTTCTATCGTGTTATTCCATAGCCAGAACTGTGACCATGGGACTGCGGTATAGTTACTATATCATTACCAACTATTGAGCATTGGAAATAAACTTAGTTTTTCGACTATCACGTTATTATCGTTTTCCAAAGCCGTGCACTGTGAACTCAATAATTCACCACCAGTTGGGCTCATTCAGCATTATCTAGGTTGCATCCCGTAGTGCATTTTTACTTATCTGATGATCCAATATTTTCCTTTATATAATAATTGTCCATTTTGCTGGTGTATATTTGTCTTTGCCTAATTCCATTTTGCTGGAGAATATTTGTCTTTATCTAATGATTTTCCATTTTGCTGGAGCAGTATATGCCGACCTTGAAAATTTTTTTTATAGATTTTATTTTATTTTATAATTTGGTGGGGGGTCTGAATGTGAGGTACTTCAGGGGTTTTGTATATGTAATGTTATGACTGTTTTTTTATACAATTTATATCCAGATACTACTGTTGTGACTTTTATTGTGCAAACTGGTCGTGTTTCTATTCCATTCCTTGTCAGTTCCCTTTTGATCTTTGTGTGTTGTGCTATTCATTTATAACTGTTTATAAAACCCCAAGACAGATTAAGGCAATAAATATGCACATAACATAATAACACATAATAACATTGAAATAAGCAATTGAAAATTCAAAGAACAAAATCAAATTTCAAAAGACTTTATTGTCTAGCTACAAGCCTAGCTTTTCTCAAAAAAACCCTCTGATTTGCTAAAAACAGCCCGGGGGCAAATATGATTACAGATTCTAATTAGTCCCATTGTGTTTGCATCTCACCGAGAAAGGAGCAAAATTTGTTACGCATTTCCCCCACGACTTAAACGAATGCGTAATCAGGGACATCATTAGGGCTGTTGTCTCCAGGGTATGAGCAGTGAAATTCTAAACTTCTGGGAGATATTTTTTCTCTTGCTTTCTTTATAATTAACAGAGCGCTGAGCGATGGGATTGCTAATTAAGAGTTTCATTTTACATCTTAATAATTTGAGTACTCCTTTTTTTTTTGCTGTTTTCAGCAGAGGAAAATTAAAACCGACACGCTAAAATTGATGTCATTATATTTTTTAAGTGCTCTCTCGAGATTTTTAAATTAGCAATTAAAGCATACTTAATTTTCATTCATGATGTTATTGTCATTTAAGGATATTGTTTAAATAGACTTTTAAAGAAAGAACGTATTTTACTGAGGGATATTTAAAAAAAAAACCCTATCTATGATAAAATTTTAATGATTGCAAATAGAATCACTCACCACAAAGTAGAAATGTAGGGTTGTAGTCTGGCACATTGCAGCAGTTTGATGACTAATTGGTTAGAGCTTTGGTCTCGGTACCACATTCTCTATGTTCGAATCCTGACATGAATATTTGTTAGTGGTCCGGAATCCACGTTAAACTTAGGTTTTCGATCTAATTAGCCCGAAATGTACAAAAAAATGACTTAGAGCGGCAAATCAAAGCAAATCATATTACATCACAGTATTTTGTATATCAAATCTTATGCCTTTTATATTATATAATTTGTGTCCAGAGACAAATGTTGTGGCTTTTGTTCTGCAGAAATGGTTGTGTTTCTATTATATTCCTTGTCAGTTCTCTTTTGATTCTTTTTTGTGCTGTGTTTTTTAACTCTTTCTATAAAAACACAAGACTGTTGAAGGCAATAAATATGCACACATCCAATCAAAATAAGCAATCGAAAATTCCAGGGAAAAAAATTAAATTTCAAAAGACTTTATTGTAAAAGCTGCAAGCCTGGCGTTTTACTTGTCTAATGATTTTCCCTTTTGCTGGTCAGTACATGCCCACTTCGGCCCTTGGATATTTTTATTTTATTTTATTTTTTTTTTATTTTTAGGTTTCTGAATGTGAAGCACTTCATGGTTTTTTATATCGAATGTTATGACGGTTTTGTTATACAATTTGTGTCCAGAGACTACTATTGTGGCTTTTATTGTGCAAAATGGTCGTTTTGCCATTTCCTTCATTGTCAGTTTTTCTTCTTATATTTTTGTGTTGTGTTTAATTTATAAAAATACAAGACGTTCAAGACAATAAATATGCACACATCCAATCGAAATTAGCAATCGAAAATTCAAGGAACAAAGTCAAATTTCAAAAGACTTTATTGTCAAGCGGAAAGCCTGGCTTTTTAACTTCTCATAAAAACCCTCTGCCTCGGTGAAAACAGCCCGGGGGCAAATATGATTACAGATTCTAATTAGTCCCATTGTGTTTGCATCTCACCGAGAAAGGAGCAACATTTGTTAAGCATTTCCCCACGACTTAAACGAATGCATGCACAGAGACATCATTAGGGCTGTTGTCTCCAGGGTATGAGGGCAGTAAAATTCTAAACATCTGGGAGATATTTCTTCTCTTGCTTTCTTTATAATTAACAGAGCGCTGAGCGATGGGATTGCTAATTAAGAGTTTCATTTTACATCTTAATAATTTGAGTACTCCTTTTTTTTGCTGTTTTCAGCAGAGGAAAATTAAAACCGACACGCTAAAATTGATGTCATTATATTTTTTAAGTGCTCTCTCGAGATTTTTAAATTAGCAATTAAAGCATACTTAATTTTCATTCATGATGTTATTGTCATTTAAGGATATTGTTTAAATAGACTTTTAAAGAAAGAACGTATTTTACTGAGGGATATTTAAAAAAAACCCTATCTATGATAAAATTTTAATGATTGCAAATAGAATCACTCACCACAAAGTAGAAATGTAGGGTTGTAGTCTGCCACATTGCAGCAGTTTGATGACTAATTGGTTAGAGCTTTGGTCTCGGTACCACATTCTCTATGTTCGAATCCTGACATGAATATTTGTTAGTGGTCCGGAATCCACGTTAAACTTAGGTTTTCGATCTAATTAGCCCGAAATGTACAAAAAAATGACTTAGAGCGGCAAATCAAAGCAAATCATATTACATCACAGTATTTTGTATATCAAATCTTATGCCTTTTATATTATATAATTTGTGTCCAGAGACAAATGTTGTGGCTTTTGTTCTGCGAAATGGTTGTGTTTCTATTATATTCCTTGTCAGTTCTCTTTTGATTCTTTTTTGTGCTGTGTTTTTTAACTCTTTCTATAAAAACACAAGACTGTTGAAGGCAATAAATATGCACACATCCAATCAAAATAAGCAATCGAAAATTCAGGGAAAAAATTAAATTTCAAAAGACTTTATTGTAAAGCTGCAAGCCTGGCGTTTTACTTGTCTAATGATTTTCCCTTTTGCTGGTCAGTACATGCCCACTTCGGCCCTTGGATATTTTTTATTTTATTTTATTTTTTTATTTTTAGGTTTCTGAATGTGAAGCACTTCATGGTTTTTTATATCGAATGTTATGACGGTTTTGTTATACAATTTGTGTCCAGAGACTACTATTGTGGCTTTTATTGTGCAAAATGGTCGTTTTGCCATTTCCTTCATTGTCAGTTTTCTTCTTATATTTTTGTGTTGTGTTTAATTTATAAAAATACAAGACGTTCAAGACAATAAATATGCACACATCCAATCGAAATTAGCAATCGAAAATTCAAGGAACAAAGTCAAATTTCAAAAGACTTTATTGTCAAGCGGAAAGCCTGGCTTTTTCCTAACTTCTCATAAAAACCCTCTGCCTCGGTGAAAACAGCCCGGGGGCAAATATGATTACAGATTCTAATTAGTCCCATTGTGTTTGCATCTCACCGAGAAAGGAGCAACATTTGTTAAGCATTTCCCCACGACTTAAACGAATGCATGCACAGAGACATCATTGGGGCTGTTGTCTCCAGGGTATGAGGGCAGTAAAATTCTAAACATCTGGGAGATATTTCTTCTCTTGCTTTCTTTATAATTAACAGAGCGCTGAGCGATGGGATTGCTAATTAAGAGTTTCATTTTACATCTTAATAATTTGAGTACTCCTTTTTTTTTTGCTGTTTTCAGCAGAGGAAAATTAAAACCGACACGCTAAAATTGATGTCATTATATTTTTAAGTGCTCTCTCGAGATTTTAAATTAGCAATTAAAGCATACTTAATTTTCATTCATGATGTTATTGTCATTTAAGGATATTGTTTAAATAGACTTTTAAAGAAAGAACGTATTTTACTGAGGGATATTTAAAAAACCCTATCTATGATAAAATTTTAATGATTGCAAATAGAATCACTCACCACAAAGTAGAAATGTAGGGTTGTAGTCTGCCACATTGCAGCAGTTTGATGACTAATTGGTTAGAGCTTTGGTCTCGGTACCACATTCTCTATGTTCGAATCCTGACATGAATATTTGTTAGTGGTCCGAATCCACGTTAAACTTAGGTTTTCGATCTAATTAGCCCGAAATGTACAAAAAAATGACTTAGAGCGGCAAATCAAAGCAAATCATATTACATCACAGTATTTTGTATATCAAATCTTATGCCTTTTATATTATATAATTTGTGTCCAGAGACAAATGTTGTGGCTTTTGTTCTGCGAAATGGTTGTGTTTCTATTATATTCCTTGTCAGTTCTCTTTTGATTCTTTTTTTGTGCTGTGTTTTTTAACTCTTTCTATAAAAACACAAGACTGTTGAAGGCAATAAATATGCACACATCCAATCAAAATAAGCAATCGAAAATTCCAGGGAAAAAAATCAAATTTCAAAAGACTTTATTGTAAAGCGGCAAGCCTGGCGTTTTACTTGTCTAATGATTTTCCCTTTTGCTGGTCAATACATGCCCACTTCGGCCCTTGGATATTTTTTATTTTATTTTTTTTTTTTTATTTTTAGGTTTCTGAATGTGAAGCACTTCATGGTTTTTATATCGAATGTTATGACGGTTTTGTTATACAATTTGTGTCCAGAGACTACTATTGTGGCTTTTATTGTGCAAAATGGTCGTTTTGCCATTTCCTTCATTGTCAGTTTTCTTCTTATATTTTTGTGTTGTGTTTAATTTATAAAAATACAAGACGTTCAAGACAATAAATATGCACACATCCAATCGAAATTAGCAATCGAAAATTCAAGGAACAAAGTCAAATTTCAAAAGACTTTATTGTCAAGCGGAAAGCCTGGCTTTTCCTAACTTCTCATAAAAACCCTCTGCCTCGGTGAAAACAGCCCGGGGGCAAATATGATTACAGATTCTAATTAGTCCCATTGTGTTTGCATCTCACCGAGAAAGGTGCAGCATTTGTTATGCATTTCCCCACGACTTAAGCGAATGCATAATCAGGGACATCATTAGGGCTGTTGTCTCCAGGGTATGACGGGGACATCAGCAGTGAAATTCTAAACTTTTGGGAGATATTTCTTCTCTTACTTTCTTCATAATTAACAGAACGCTGAGAGGGAATTGCTAATTAAGAGTTTCATTTTACATCTTAATAATTTGAGTACTAATTTTTTTTTTTGTTTTCAGTTGAGGAAAATTAAAACCGACACGCTAAAAGTAATGTCATTATATTTTTTAAATGCTCTCTCGTGGATTTTCAAAGATTTTTAAATTAGCAATTAAAGCATACTTAATTTTCATTCATGATGTTATTATCATTTAAGGATATTATTTAAATAGATTTTTAAAGAAAAAAAAAAAAAAAAAAGCATAATTCACTAAGGGATATTTAAAAAACACAACATATCTGTAGTGAAATTTTAATGATTGCAAATAGAATAATTGTCCACAAGATAGAAATGCAGGGTAGCATTCTGCCGCATTGTAGTGGCCTAGCGCAGTTTCTTTTTGGTACCAGAGGCTCCATGTTCGAATCCTGGCTCCGGCATGGATGTTTGTTAGTGGTTCGAATTCACGTTAAACGAAGTTCCCGATATAATTAGCCCAAAATGTAAAAAAAATGACTTTGAGCGATAAATCAAACCAAACAATAATATTCATATTACACCACAGTATTTTGTATATCGAATGTTATGATATTTTTTTTTGATGTAATTTGGTCTCCAGAGACTATAGTAGTGGCTTTTGCTCTGCAAAATGGTCGTGTTACTATTTCATTCTTGTCAGTTATCTTCTGATTTTTTTTTATCTGTGTGTTGTGTTCTTTTTATATTATGTTGCATAAAAACGTAACAGTGTTAAAGGCAATACGTATGCACACATAAAATTGAAATAAGGAATCCAAAATTCAAGGACCAAAAATCAAATTTCAAAAGACTTTCTTGTAAAGCAGCAAGCCTGGCGTTTTCTTTGTCTAATGATTTTCCACTTTGCTGGTCAGTATAGACGCAGTTCGGACAAGCTTCGGAATTCACTTCAGGGTTTTCGTGCAGCGAATGCTATGAGGATTTTGGTGCACAATTTGTGTCCAAAGACTACTGTTGTGGCTTTTATTGTGTAAAATGGTCATGTTACTATTTAATTTTTTCTTTTTTTTTGTTGTGTTATTTATATGTAACTCTATCTATAAAAACACAAGGCTGTTGAAAGCAATAAATGCACGTACATCCAATCAAAATAAGCAATCGACAATTCAAGGTACAAAATCAAATTTCAAAAGACTTTATTGTCAAGCGCCAAACCTGGCTTTTCCTAACTCCTGAAAAACACTGATGCCTCGGTGAAGACAGTCCGGGGGCAAATATGATTACAGATTCTAATTAGTCCCATTGTGTTTGCCTCTCACCGAGAAAGGAGCAACATTTGTTACGCATTTCCCCACGACTTAAGCGAATGCATAATCAGGGACATCATTAGGGCTGTTGTCTCCAGGGTATGATGGGGCATCAGCAGTGAAATTTTAAACTTTGGGGAGATATTTCTTCTCTTGCTTTCTTTATAATTAACAGAGCGCTGAGCGATGGGATTGCTAATTAAGAGTTTCGTTTTACATCTTAATAATTTGAACACTGATTTTTTTTTTCGTTGAGGAAAATTAAAACTGACACGCTAAAAGCAATGTCATTATATTTTTTAAGTGCTCTCTCGAGGATTTTCAAAGATTTTTAAATTAACAATTAAAGCGTACTTAATTTTCATTCATGATGTTATTATCATTTAAATATATTATTTAAATAAACTTGTAAAGAACGAACGTATTTCAATTAGGGATTTTTAAAAAAACGTATATATCATAAAATTTTAATGATTACATATAGAAGCATTCACCCCAAGGTAGAAAGATAGGATAGAATTCTGCCACATTTCAGTGACCTGATTGCTAATTAGATAGCGCTCTGTCCTTGGTACCATTGGCTCCATGTTCGAATCCTGGCATAAATTTTTGTTAGTGGTTCGGAATCCACATTAAAATTAGGTTCCGATCTAATTAACCCAAAATATACAAAAAAAATGACTTTGATATATAAATCAAACCAACCATTATATTCATATTACACCACAGTATTTTTGTATATCGAAGGATATGACGTTTTTATTATATAAGTGTCCAGAGAATATTGTTTTCCAAAATGGTTGTGTTTCTATTCCATTCCTTGTCAGTTCTCTTTTTTTTTTTTTGAGTTGTGTTCTTTTTTATAGATATGTTCTGTCTGTAAAAGCACAAGGCAATAAATATGCACACATCCAATCGAAATAAGTAATCCAAAATTCAAGGACCAAAATCAAATTTCAAAAGACTTTCTTGTCAAGCAGCAAGCCTCTCGTTTTCTTTGTCTAATGATTTTCCACTTTGCTGGTCAGTACAGACGCAGTTCGGACAAGCTTCGGAATTCACTTCAGGGTTTTCGTGCAGCGAATGCTATGAGGATTTTGGTGCGCAATATGTGTCCAAAAACTACTGTTATGGCTTTGACTGTGTAAAATGGTCATGTTACTATTTCATTTCTTTGAATTTTTTTTTGTTGTGTTCTTTATATGTAACTCTATCTGTAAAAACACAAGACTGTTGAAAAAGCAATAAATGCACGTACATCCAATCAAAATAAGCAATCGACAATTCAAGGTACAAAATCAAATTTCAAAAGACTTTATTGTCAAGCGCCAAACCTGGCTTTTCCTAACTCCTGAAAAAACACTGTCTGATGCCTCGGTGAAGACAGTCCGGGGGCAAATATGATTACAGATTCTAATTAGTCCCATTGTGTTTTCCTCTCACCGAGAAAGGAGCAACATTTGTTACGCATTTTCCCCACGACTTAAGCGAATGCTCAATCAGGGACATCATTAGGGCTGTTGTCTCCAGGGTATGAAATAAAATTCTTAACTTTTTGGGAGATATTTCTTCTCTTGCTTTCTTTATAATTAACAGAGCACTGAGAGATGAGATTGCTAATTAAGAGTTTCGTTTCACATCTTAATAATTTGAGTACTAATTTTTTTTTTTGGTTTTCAGCTGATGAAAATTAAAACCGACACGCTAAAAGTAATGTCATTATATTTTTAAGTGCTCTCTCTTGGATTTTCAAAGATTTTTAAATTAGCAATTAAAGCATACTTAATTTTCATTCACGATGTTATTATCATTTAAGAACCTTTTTTTAAATAGACTTTTAATGAAAGAACGTATTTAACTGAGGGGTATTTAAAAAAAAAACAAAGTATCTAGGATAAAATTTTAATGATTGCAAATAGAACCACTCACCACAAGTCAGAAATGTTGGGGTGCAGTCTGCCCCATTGTAATCATATTACACCACCGTATTTTTGGAATGAACACTCCAGGAAATGTTTGCAGCCTGATGACTAATTGGCTAGCTCTCTGGCATTTTATTACCCCAGGCATCAGGCTAGAATCCTGCCGGTGGCATGGATGTTTATAGTGGTGTTCGGAATCCACTTTAAAACGTTTTTAATATATGATTTCGAACAGTAAAAAATTGGCGTGGATGCCATATTACATTTCGAACTGATAAACCTCGGTTCGAAACCCGTCTACTATAAGGATATGCAGGGATAAATATTTCTCCTCGACTAACCATGTTCATATCGTGGCGGTGGTAAGGTTGTTTGTTAGTGGTTCGGTATCCACGTTAAACTAAGGTCCTTTTATAATTACCCTAAAATGTACACAAAAAAATGTCTTTGTGTGACAAATCAAACCAAACCATAAAAATTATACATCTGATGTTTCGAAATCTGCTAGTAAGCAGACAGCTTCGGTCCACGAAGGGACTATTGTGCTGGAAGAAAAGAAAAAATATATAAAATGATAGAGGAGATATGATAGTGTTCTTTTTTTTTTTTTTAATTTTCCAATGCCGTTCTGGCCATTCACTCTTAAGATATTTTTCTTTGTCTAATGATTTTCCATTTTGGTGGTGCAATATATGCGAACTTCGGACCTTGAATAAACTTTTGTTTTAAATTTTTTTATATTATATTATTATTTTTTCATATTTATTTCACCATTATTGGTTCTCAATGTGATGCACTTTAAGGTTTTTGTATATCGAACGTTATGTTGGTTTTGTCGTACAATTTGTGCCCAGAGTCTTGTTGTGGCTTTTGTTGTGAAACGTAGTCGTGTTTCTATTCATTCTTCTTCAGTTCTCGATTTATTTGTGTGTGTGTGTGAGAGTACATTATATATATATATATATATATCTGTATATGTACTGTACCTGTATTGTACACAAGGCAATAAATATGCACACATCCATTCGAAAATTCACAGACTAAAATCAAATTTCAAAAGACTTTACTGTCAAGCGGCAAGCCTAGCTTTTCCTAACTTCTCATAAAAACTCTCTCTGAAAACAGCCCGGGGGCAAATATGATTACAGATTCTAATTAGTCCCATTGTGTTTGCCCTCACCGAGAAAGGAGCAACATTTGTTACTCATTTCCCCACGACTTAAGTGAATGCATAATCAGGGACATCATTGGGGCTGTTGTCTCCAGGGTATGGGAGGGCATCAGCTGTGAAATTCTAAACTTTGGGGAAATATTTCTTCTCTTACTTTCTTTATAATTAACAGAGCGCTGAGCGATGGGATTGCTAATTAAGAATTTCATTTTACATCTTAATAATTTGAGTACTAATTTTTTTTTCAGCTGATGAAAATTAAAACCGACACGCTAAAAGTAATGTCATTATATTTTTTAAGTACTCTCTCGAGCATTTTCAAAGATTTTTAAATTGGCAATTAAAGCATACTTAATTTTCATTCATGATATTATTATCATTTAAGGATATTATTTAAATAGACTTTTAAAAAAAAAACGTATTTCACTGAGGGTATTTAAAAATAACAAAGTATCTATGATAAAATTTTAATGATTACAAATAGAATCACTCTCTACAATGTAGATATGTAGTGTAGCAGTCTGCCACACTGTAGTGGTCTGATGGCCAGTTACCTAGAGATCTGGACTTTGGTACCATACTCGAATCCTGGTACGGATGTTTGTTAGTGTTTGGGAATACACGTTAAAGCGTAGGTCCCGGTCTAATTAGCTAAAAATGTATAAAAAAAATGACTTAGAACAACAAATCAAACCAAACCATATTGGGCCACAGTATTTTGTATATAGAATGTTATGACGTTTTTATTATATAATTTGTGTCGAGAGAGTACTATTGTGGCTTTTATTGTTCAAAATGGTCTTGTTTCTGTTCCACTCCTTGTCAGTTCTCCTTTTTTTTTTTTGTGTTGTGTTATTTATTTATAACTGTTTATAAAAACCCAAGAAAGTTTAAGGCAAAAAATATGCACACATTCAATCAAAAATTCAACGAACAAAATCAAATTTCAAAAGACTTTATTGTCAAGCGGCAAGCCTGACTTTTCCTAACTTCTCAAAAAAACCCTCTGCCTCGATGAAAACAGTTCTGGCCCGGGGGTAAATATGAGTACATATTCTAATTAGTCCCATAGTGTTTGCATCTCACCGAGAAAGGAGCAACATTTGTTACGCATTTCCCCACGACTTAAGCGAATGCATAATCAGGGACATCATTACGGCTGTTGTCTCCAGGGTATCAAGGGGACATCAGTAGTGAAATTCTAAACTTCTGGGAGATATTTCTGCTCTTGCTTTCTTTATAATTAACAGAGCGCTGAGCGATGGGATTGCTAATTAAGAGTTTCATTTTACATCTTAATAATTTGAGTACTGATTTTTTTTTGTTTCCAGTTGAGGAAAATTAAAAACCGACACGCTAAAAGTAATGTCATTATATTTTTTAAGTGCTCTCTCAGATTTTTAAATTCGCAATTAAAGCATACTTAATTTGCATTCATGATGTTATTATCATTTACGGATATTATTTAAATAGACTTTTAAAGAAAAAACATATTTCACTGAGGGATATTTAAGAAAAACAAAGTATCT
Source organism: Caerostris extrusa (assembly GCA_021605095.1). Classification (NCBI taxonomy): domain Eukaryota; kingdom Metazoa; phylum Arthropoda; class Arachnida; order Araneae; family Araneidae; genus Caerostris; species Caerostris extrusa. The sequence continues at coordinate 138,084 of BPLR01011227.1, forward strand.
CTAATAAAATTTTAATGATTGCAAATAGAAGCATTCACCGCAAGGCAGAAATGTACAAAGAGCAGTCCACCATATTGTAATCATATTACACCACTGTATGTTTGAATGAACATTCCTAGGAAATGTGTGCGGCCTGATGTCTAATTGGCTAGCTCTCTGGTCTTTGTTACCGCAGGCTTTAGATTAGAATCCTGATGGTGGCGTGGATGTTTATAGTGGTGTTCGGAATCCATTTTAAACCGTTTTTTAATATGATTTCGAGCAAAAAAAATTGGCGCGGATGCCATATTAATACATTTCGAACTGATGAACCTCGGTTGGAAACCCGTCTACGATAAGGTTATGCACAATAAAATATTCCTGCTCGACTAGTCTAATACATATCCTGGCGATGGTAAGGATGTTTGTTAGTTGTTCGGAATCCACGTTAAAATGTAGGTCCCGATTTGATTTGCCCAAAGTGTGAACAAAATATTCTCTGAGCGACAAATCAAACCTAGGAAATGTGTACAGGGAGTCAAATCCTTCTACCCATAATCAAAGTGAGAACATTGCTGCATACTGATTTAACATGGCCATTACCAACATAGATGCAGAAATATTGGATTTTTCAAATTTCTTATTTCTATCATGTTATTCCATACGCAGAGCTGTAACCATGGGACAGTGGTATAGTTACTATATCAGCGCCACTATTGAGCAATAGAAAAAACATTGGGTAGACTATCAGGTTATTATTGTTTTCCAAAACTGTGTGCTGTGAACTGAGTAATTCACCTCCAGGTGTGCCTCATTCAGCGTTATGTAGGTTGCATCCCGTAGTACACTGCAGCCTTTTTACTTATCTAATGATCTAATTTTTTTTATCTAATATTTTCATTTATTTAATGATTGTCTATTTTGCTGGAGCATATTTGTTTTTGCCTAATTCCATTTTACTGGTGCCTATTTTTCTTTGTCTACTGATTTTCCATTTTCCTGGTGCAGTATATGCGTACTTCCGAACTTGAAAAAAATGTTGTTACATTTTTTAAGATTATTTTATTATTTTTTGAGGAGTCTGAATGTGAAGTACTTCAGGGTTTTTGTATATGACTGTTTTGTTATACAATTTGTGTCCACTTTTGTTGTGCAAAATTTTGTTTCTATTCTATTCTTATCAGTTCGAATTTGATTTTTTCTGTGTTCCGTTCTTTATATATAACTCTATCTATAAAAAGACAAGACTGTTGAAGGTAGTAAATGTGCACACATCCAATCGAAATAAGCCATTGAAAATTCAAACAACAAAATCAAATTTCAAAAGACTTTATTGTCAAGCGCCAAACCTGGCTTTTCGTAACTTCTCATAAAAACCCTCTGCCTCGGTGAAAACAGCCCGGGGCAAATATGATTACAGATTCTAATTAGTCCCATTGTGTTTGCCTCTCACCGAGAAAGGAGCAACATTTGTTACTCATTTCCCCACGACTTAAGCGAGTGCATAATCAGGGACATCATTGGGGCTGTTGTCTCCAGGGTATGACGGGGGGGCATCAGCAGTGAAATTCTAAACTTCTGGGAGATATTTCTTCTCCTGCTTTCCTTATAATTAACAGAGCGCTGAGCGATGGGATTGCTAATTAAGAATTTCATTTTACACCTTAATAATTTGAGTACTAATTTTTTTTTTTTTTGTTTTTTTTTTTTGTTTCCAGTTGAGGAAAATTAAAACCGACACTCTAAAAGTAATGTCCATATATTTTTTAAGTGCTCTCGCGAGATTTTTAAATTAGCAATTAAAGCATCCTTAATTTTCATTCATGATGTTATTATCATTTAAGGATATTAATTAAATAGACTTTTAAAAGAAAAAAAACGTATTTCACTGAGGGATATTTAAAAAAAAACATAGTATTTATTTTAAAATTTTAATGATTGCAAATAGAAGCACGCAACCCAAGGCAGAAATGTTAGGTAGAAGTCTACTAGTAGTGGTACATTGTAGTGGTCTGATGGCAAATTGTTGGCTCCATGTTCGAATCCTGGCTGTGGCATGAATATTTGTTAGTGGTTCGGAATCTACGTTAAACGAAGTTCCCAATATAATTAGCGCAAAATGTTAAAAAAGACTTTGAGCAGCATTATATTCATATTACACCACAATATTTTGTATATCGAATCTTATGACGTTTTTGTTACATAATTTGTGTCCAGAGATTATTGTTGTGGCTTTTTTGTGCAAAATGGTCGTGTTTCTATTCCAGTCCTTGTCAGTTCTCTACTGATTTTGTGTGTGTGTGTGTGTTCTTTATATGGAATGCTGTCTATAAAAACATAACACTGTTAAAGGCAATACGTATGCACATTCCATATACATATATATTCCGTCATGTTTCTTATTTCTACGGTGTTATTCCATGGCTGGAACTGCGATCATGGGACAGTGGTATAGTTACTATATCAGCGCCAAGTGTTGAGCAATGGAAGAAACCTTTGGGTCGACTATCAGGATATTATTGCTTTCTAAGGCAGTGCACTTTGAACTCAGTAATTTACCACCAGATAGCGCTCATTCAGTATTATCCCGGTTGCGTCCTGTAGTACATTACAGCATTTTTTAACTGTAGATTACAAATATATTTTTTTGCCATTATAATGTTGAATGAGCATCTTTACAGATGATGTTTCAATTATTTGAACTTTCATCCTATGCTTATAGAGCCAAACATTTTATATTGCGACTTACAGATTTATAATGCCCATCCGTAGTAGAGATAAGGATGTTTTCCATACGGCATCAATTGCTGAGCTGCTTTGATGCATATATAATCGGTGAAGTCTGATGAATAACTCATTGTGTTTCGAAACTAAGGAAGATGTGTTCGAATTGCAGCATGAGAAGACAAAACAACATTATCCACACCAATAATCAGGACAATATCAGTAGTCCATCTTTTGGTTAGATGTGAGTTAGATGAATTCCCTCAGATAGTGGTGGGAGTACCTGGGTATGTTCCTTCATAATTAATGTGGCAAAATTTATGGGAAGCGTAGTTGATCCTTCGTGGTACAGTGACCTGATGGCCAATTGACTAGTGTTCTGTCCTTTGGTACCACAGACTTCAGGTTTAAATCCTAGAAGTGGCATGGTTGCATGTTAGTAGTTCGGAACCCTAGTTAACTGCAGATTCCGGTCAAATTAGCCTAATTTATGCAGCTGTACCCCATTAACTATAGAGCGACAAACTAAACTAAACCTTCGTAGTACAGTTTAGATAACACAAAATGAACTTCATATTTGGCATAGTGAAAGAAATCTGACGCTCAGTGCCACAGGCTTACTATCATGGATGTTTGTAGTGATTCGGAATTCACTTTAAATCGCAGGTCCCGGTCTAACATGACTGTAGAGCATTGGCAGTGGGGCTGATAACCCTATCACGTAAAAAGAAGCATCTCTTGTTTCGAAATCTGCCTGTAGGCAGACTGCATTGGTCCGTCATGGGCCTGTTGCGCTAATGAAGAAGAAGAAGAATGATAAAAAGTCTATAATTGTAAAATAATCAGTTTTAATTATGTGTCAGTAAAATATAAGTTTATAATGATACAATATAATTTAAAACATTAAAAAAAAAACAATTTAGAGAAAAAATTTAAAAATTACTTGAAATTATAGTAGACATTAATTGCTAAATGGTCGCATTTTAAAATACGGTTTATTATTATTGGGTAAATATTTTTTATAGTATGAAACCCTTATCTATAACTACAAGTTTGAATTATTAAATGCTAAAACATTATTTTGAATAAAATCAAACTATATTCACATTTACCCAAATACAATGTTTTATATTTTTACGAGATGCTTATTTATATCAAAAATTTAAATTTATAAATAATGGATTATTTTTTATTTAATAGGGAATTTATAATTCCTTATTTATTACGAAAATTTTTTCTAACACTAATATCTTAGTAGCGACCTATTATTACCTATTAAGCAGACGATTAATATTTACACAAGGTAATTAAATATTTTTAAATCGAATACTCATTTTTGGCAACGGTGAATTCGTTTTTGGATTTTTTATAGGCTTAGAAGGATTCATTTATTAAATATCATAAATTTTTCATAAAGTTTTCGATGTTCTTATAATTATTAAAAAAAAATATTTTTTCCTTAAAAAATGTCAATAAATAATAATTGCAGTTCGAGCGAAAAATAATTTGTAAAATTACTTTTATTTATTTAACAAAGGTTTTTTCAGAATTCTTGCATGTTTATCATAATATAATTAAAAACTTCGGCATTCATTTAATATTGATTGATAGTAAAGATTGCTTGTTTATATTCAGAAATAAGTAGTCAACCTATTGAACTACACTTGAATAGAATCTGTATATTTTTTGAAAATACTTCTAGTTGAAATTATTATATTCATGTGAATGAGTTGCCATGGTTACATAACAGGATAGAATACTAAACAATAGCTTTAGGGTATTAGCCATTTTTTCCCGATTTTGGAATATAAAAATCTTGAAGATACTAGATTTGGCACATTATCACTGAAAATTCATCGCCAATGATAAGGATTAAACTGTATTACAATTATTTTACAAATACTTAGCTTTAATCATTACATGCTATGAAATATTATATTGCAAAGCAAAAAAAAACCTCATAATAAATCATACACTTTCTAAGCAAAATTTTCAGAAAAAAACTGGAAAAAAATTCTAAGGTTCTATAAATTAATTTTTACTAAGAATTAAATTACATTACATTATAAGTAAAATGCATTACATTTAAATTAAATTCTTTAAATTTTTTTAGAAAATTATTACAATTTTTTTTTTAGAAAATTATTTTTAATTTTAAAAAGATATTTTCTAAAAAAAGTTTTTAATTTTTATTTAAAATATAATCTATATTGCTAACTATGTATTCCAACTCTATTTAATGCTGTTCATTTAATTTTAAGGATTTTTTCCTCAATTTTTATGAGAAGTTTATGTTCTTCGCAGATCATTAATTAAGGCTCTAAAAATTACTTAAACGCCAAGTTGATAAACACGGTTTCTTAAATTGCTTAAACTCCAAGCGGAACTTGAGGATATTCACTTCTAGAGAGGCAAATGTGTAGCAAATTCAACGTTATCTAGAGCCACAAGAAGATATGTATTGCACAATATAAATAATGTTTCATTGTAATTTAGGACAAAGCATATTAAGAATATCATATGGATAGAGAGGGATCGCATCTTCTTCCATTTTTTTTTTATATTCTAATGAAAATACTGTAGGACCTACAGATTTACACTGATCATTCTCGTCATAAATACGTTACGTGATGAATTCTCTCAGTTATAAAATATAATCAGCTAAAAAGTTTATTATTCATTTTTGTCATTTGACTTGAATAAACGTTTTCCTTTATTGTCAATCATGCAAAGCCTATTTCAGAAATATCATACGGAACTCCAACTGCACAGCCTCAGACCTGCCGAGCACTGGCAACATTTTAGTATGGTTTAATATTCTAATACTCAAAAACTGCTTTACTTTTCGTTAATCGCGCATTAAACGACTCCATAGTTGCGACACTCTAACTCGAAACTTCAAACCGTAATTCTTTTTTCATTTCCTACTATTAGTTCACACTCTCCCCATATATATCTTGTTCAAATTTTCAATCGTTCATAAAATACTTTTTATTCATCCACTCAAGTTCAAATATTTTTTTTTTTTTTTTTGAAATTGTAGTGGATGACACTTTGATGTTAATATCGTTTTTTCCAATATTAATTTATTATTTACATTTAATTAATTAATTTTAGTTTTTTTGCATTTAAGTTGCATGCATCTAATAATAGATGGCGCCAGATGTAAGAGGAAAATTTCAACTTTATTTATAAAGGACTTTCTGCAATAGAGTGAAAAAAGTAGGAATTGACTTTTTAAAAAAAAAAATTTATATTACTTGTTTTTAGTGTTTATTAGAATATTCCTGCATTTTTTAATCCTACAATGGTTTTATTTTTTTAATCACACTAATATAAATATCTATGTCATTTGACATAATGTGCATTAAACCGGAGGAAGTAACATCATACAAAGTTTACTCGTTGAAGGCAGCTAAATAATGACCAGGCGTGCGAACAAGTCTGAACTCGTATATTTCAATTGACAATATATTCATAATTTTGTCATCCTCAAAATAGAACGAATTGGCGCAACTCAATAATCACCAGTGCCCCAGTCTATATTGAAAACAAGTAATATAAAAAAAAAAAATTTAAGTCAATTCCTACTTTGTTTTCACTCTATTGAAGAAAGTCCTTTATAAATAATTTTCATTCATTTTTTAAGTTTATCTGGCGCCATCTATTGGTAGATATATGCAACTTAAATCTAAAAACAACTAAAATTAATTACTTAAATTTAATTAATGAATTTATATTTGAAAAAAACTGTATTAACATCAAGTGCCATCCACTACAACTTGAAAAAAATGTATTTGAACATGAGTGGATGAATGAAAAGTATTTTATGAACGATTGAAAATTTGAACAAGATATATATAGGGAAAGTGTGAGCTAATAGAAGAATGCGTTTCATTTTGTAATTAAAAAATTCACTTTTTCAAATCTCTTCTGCGTGGTGATGCCTCCCTGGCCAATTGGCTAGCACTCTGGCCCCTAGTACCACAGGTTTCATGTTCGAATCCTGGCGCACAGATGTTTATTAGTGGTTCGTAATCCACGTTAAATTGTAGATCCCGGTCTAATTAGCCCAAAGTGCGCACAAAAATGGCTGTAGAGCAACACACCAAACCGAACCTCTGTGTGGGATGCCTAATTTTTTCTACTACTCCTGGTTTTAAAAATTATAATTCAGTAGCTGGCTAAAAAATTTTTACATTCATATTACAATTAGAGAAATCCATTCATCGCTAATTTAATTAAATGTCGTTAATTTGGAAAATGATCTTTGATACACATGGGAATTCCAACATAAAATAGAAACTGTTCAAACTTATCATTTTCTATTCATGCTATGTCCCCTTATGTATGGCACTGACAAACCATCTACCTGTTAAATGAGGAGGACATTACTTTCCTGGAGGACTTTTAATATTAACTTCCCCGCATTTTTATGACGCATGAGAAAAAAACATGGAAAGCTTCCACTTGGAAACATAACTGTTGATGCGAAACGATTATAAACAATTTCAAAATCTCTATCAGATTCCTCGTTTTTGAAAGCATTTTTCGATTATTCAAGTTATGCTAACTTGAATAAACATATATGGTTTCTATTCACCGCATAATTATTTAAATGTAAAAATGTAAAATTACCAAGAGTGTATTTAGTTACTTATAAAGTTATGACATTTTTATACGATTTCTTTTATGCTATTTCTCTCCCTCTCACAAAAACAGTTTTGATTGTATTGCTATCTCGTTGTCTTGTATGGATATTTTTTAATACCGCGCCCCCAGTACTTTGAGTTATAGTATATGAAATAATTGAGTTATGTATATATTTATAGCAGTTTGAGTTACAAAATCATTGCATATATATATATGAAATAATTTTTCTGTAGCAGGCACTTCTCTAGTTATTATAGTTAAAAATAAATAAACGAATTATATGTAGGTTATTATTATATGATTCGTGATTTAGTGATTCAAAAGTGTTTTTTTTTTTTACTTTTAAGCCAATTTTATCAGTTATCTTATATAATAAGGTATTTAATAATTTAACATACAAACAGAATATTCTGCTTTACTAACGAAATACTTATGTTTTTAATTTTATGTATGATAACGATATACAATTTTATGTATTCTATGTATTTTTAAATTTTCATGCATGCATACAATACTTTATTTATCTACTTTACGATAATTTATTTACTTTACGTCATATTCTGAACAATTCAAATTTTAATTCTGTAATATGCTAATTTAAAGTACTATAAATATTAAAATAGCCAAATAGTTGATTTCTGAAGTTCTAACGATTGGATAATTGTCGATGAGACTTCAAAGTGCTCCGTACAAATTACTTGAAACCGACTAATATTAGGATTATTAAAGGTAGCCATGATATGGGAAAGGAAGTTTCATTCATTTGTTTTGAAATCCCTTGCATAGAAGTAATTGCAGGATTTGAAAGGAAATCTCTTTTAACTAAAGAGTTGGATTTCGAGAAATATATTTGTATAGCAGAAACAAATTTTATGAATATGGTAGCAGATTGATTCTAAGGACAAAATATTACTGTTGATTGGAAAGAATATTCCTTTGCAAATCAATTCCGGAGTTTAAACAGGAGAATTTCCAATTAACTCATTGCGCAATAGCTGTTTATATTCGATAAGATTTGGAGTTTGTATTACTCATGGCAGTATCGCAGGCAAACACGATTTTTCCATTTGCATTTCTGGCAGCTTTGTGTGCTGTATAGCAAAATTTATATAATATAATTTGTTTTTATATTTTATTAAACTTCATATATTTAAATATTAATAAAATCTTAAATTTTAGAAATATTTTAAACTACATTGGCTATTTTATAAGAAGTATAAATAAGTCATATATTATAATAAAGGAGCGTTGTGGTACCGAGCGCTAAGCGCCAGACTAGCGCTCTGGCGCTCGGAACCAGACTTTTTCTGGTTCGAGTCCCGGCGGTGCCATGGATATTTGTAGTGGTTCAGAATCCACTTTTAAACCATAGGACCCTTTCAAACAGGATCTTAGAGAGTTGCGGGGGCATGTTACTGCGCGTCCTCAGCTTATCTTCAAGCTACACGCACTTTCTGGTTAGTGCTAAGTGAGTAACGTCTGTGCAGCGCTGGCCTTAAAGCATCCAAGACAACCATGTGTTTGCCAGCTGCATGAGAACAAAAAAAATATTATAATAATGAGGAAGGAAAAGAGAGTTATGCGACGAGTCGACTAGAATTTTTTTTTCTTTCTTTCTAAGTGACTGAATAGGCCGTGATTCCACCTGTTTCCAAAGTGAATCCCTTGTGATTCCGTGTATTCCCTTGTGGTTTGGGAGTGAAGTGAACTGTATTTGGGATTTAATCGTGCATTTGTGAATCAAACCTAAATCTGAAATTTTATTTTTTTGTAAGTAATAAATTATAATAACAGAAATTATGTATTTGTATATATATATATATAGATAGATATTCTTAGTCGTTATAGGTCCAGTATAGGCCGAGACGTTGCACTATGTTACAAATTTTTAATTTCGATTTAGCTTAAGAGCCTAAAAATATATTAATCCGAAATTATGTTTTTTTTCTGGTCATATTCCACCACACAGAAACATCCCATTCATATAGAAAATTTTAATTTTCAAACGATGACAAATATTTTTAATGAAGTAGAGGACAGCTTTTAAAAACTCTTCTCTTTGAGCACTGCTTCCTTTTGTTTTGTGTATGATTTATTATTTTTCTTGGTATAATATTCTTTCGAATAGTACTGTGCCCAAAAAGTAGGACCAATTATTTTTTTCAAAAACTCTTTATTTATTCTTCCAAAATTATTTCATCGCCTTCAAAATTAAACCCCTCCGGACACAATGCACTTAGGCCAACTTTTTTTCCAGTCCTCAATGCATGCTAAAAAGTCATCGGCAAGGATGTCCTTCAAAGGCGCGCTATTTAAGTTGAATCTTCAATCGACTCAAAACGGTGTGCCTCGGAGTGGTCTTTTGAGTTTAGGGAATAAACAGAAGTCGCACGATATGAATGCGGTGGTTGTGGAATGATATAGGTTGAATTTTGGCGAAAAGGTCACGAAGAATCAATGCAGTGTGAGCTGGCGCATTCATTCTTTCATGGTACCAATGGCGATTTGACGCGTTTGAGGCCCGAAATGGAATTGACCGATGCTTTCGAAATTCCAACATCATCAGCAAGGTCTCCAATTGTAAATCGACGGTTTCAAGTATCAAATCTTTAATTTTTGGACGGGAGCTTCGTCGGTTGAGGTTGATGGTCGACCAGACAGCTCTTCGTCTTCAATGCATTCTCTGACTTCTTTGAACGGTTTTTACCACTTCTAAACATTCCTTTCCGATATATTAATGCTCTCCGAATGCCTTCTGCAACATTCTATACGTTTCCGCAAGCAAAACTTAATGCAAGTTCTTTGATCAATTAATTCAGACATTTCAATAATCGCCGGAATTTTAGCGTCTCATAATGCCAAGTGTCACCCAAACACTAATGAATATTTTGACGTCAAATTTCACACATATGTCAAAGACAATACCAGCAACCTAAAAAAAAAAAAAAAATTGAAATTAAATAATCCCCCAGATTTTAAATTGAAAAGTGGTCTTACATTTTGTACACAGTAGTATCATCTTCATTATAGAAATTTTCCATTGATAAAGAAAATGTTTCAATTTCAAACGATGACATATATTTTTGTGAAATAGAGAACAGCTTATAAAACATGTTCTTTTTGTGTATTGCATCCTTTGTGTTTTGTGTATGATTTATTATTTTTCTCGGTTTAATATTCTTTTGGAATTTAATGATATGCTACACCACACCGAATGATACTGATTTTATCTTATTTTTCAGCATTTTAAAATGAAGAGTATTGAACAGCCTGGATTAAAACGGAAAAAACAAACCTTTTAAATGCCCTGACACTTAAAGCCATCTAAAATTCATAAACTGCAGATATTAAAGTAAAAGAAATAACAAAGAAATCCAGGAATCATCTGATTTATTTTTATTTGCATTGAAAAAGTAAACACACCATGTTTTGTGCATGCATGTTTACTTTTCTGATTTTTTAATATGCATCTCTTCGAAGCGAGATAAAGTATAAACAACTCCAAAGACTGAATTTATTCAAAAATAATCCATTATAAAAGTTTTGAATAGAACTGACTGCGAATAAATATCAGACATTCATTGATTCAAAGAGACGTTAGAGATCAAAATTTATGACTCTAAATTTAATTTTCTTATTCAGAATTTAGTGAAAATGTGCACTTTGTATGTGCTGCACGTCATACCATTTTTATAATACTTTAAAATTTATTTAACTTTGCAGTTGTATTATATTTATCACACTATGATTAGCATTATCTATATAAAATGTGATAGTATTTTCGTATGTCATGCACTTTGGTATTAGGCCATTTGTCATTTTATATTTTTGTCATTTTATATGCAAATACACTCTAAATTCAGCAATCCTGAAGGTACAACAATACACCGATATTTTACATTGAAAATTTTGGAATAAAAATCACTGGCAGTTGTAAATTTTATAATTTTTATATTTGTGATAGGAATGATTAACCTGTGAATTGGAAAATCCAGAGTTTTGCCATTACATTCCCAGGAGAGAAGAATGTATTTATTTGAAAAATACATAATAAATTGATACATAATACAATGATGATGTCAAAATGTGACAGCAATATAACTACTACTCACAATAGTATATAACTACTACTACACACTACTATAACTACTACTACTATAACTACACACTATACTAACTACTCTCAGTTATATTAAATGCAATTAGTTTTTGTACTAAATGGAACTACCTGTTACTCAAATCTGATAGCAGATATTCGGTATCCTGTATAATGATCAAATTAGCGAATGTCTATGTGACCTTCACAGGTCGAAGCAACTACAGATTGAATATGAGTTGCTTCATCGTGATTGATGATAGACCACGACTGAGAAATGTCTACTATAATGAGAAGGGAGGGAAGTTGAACCCTCCCCCTTCCTCTTGAGGATTGTCTTAAAAGGGTTTTTTTTTTAATTTTTTTTTTTTTTTTTTTTTTTGTGTGATAAATGGAGAGTTCTGTGACGAGTCTACCAGAAGTGTTATTTAATTCTTTTTCTCCGGAGTGACTGATTTGGCCGGTTTTCCGGCTGTTTTCAAAGTGAGCACCTTGTTGTTTCGTGAATCGCGATCTGTGATTGTTAAGTTCTGCCACAGACAAGGTGTTTAGATTTGTATTAGACTCGAGAGCTATGACAATCTCCGAACATTGGAGTGAACTACGCCTGTGCATCTAATTTATATCCTTAATTTTCATTTTCTGTATAATATATGTAAATATATATTAGTTATATATATAATGCTATATATATATATATATATATATATATATATATATATATATATAAATGTAAATACAATTTAAAGTGTTCCCATGAACCAGAAAATGGCTCTCTCTCGAAGCCGTTATAGATTTAGTATAGGCCGAGATGTTATAAGTTAAATTCGAGATGGATGATGAAAGGATGCCGCATCGAAATTGTGGTGCAAAAATTTGGTTGCAGTGTAATAGGCATCCGTGTTGCTTTATGGGTAACGCATGCATAACTTCTGCGCATCTATCATTTTAGTATATTCAGTTAAAATTGGTAACAATGAGTAATGATCAGGTAATGATTTTAGGTAAAATTGCTGGTTATTTGAAAATATCAACACGGTGAATAGCGTAGTGCGTCTATAATAAAGCGCAGATTTAAATAGTTAAATAATTCCAAAGTGTTGGGTATTTAACAAAATATCATATAAAACTTCTAATTTGATTCATAATAAACTATTGAACTGATTCAGCAATCTTAAACATTTAAATATTGAAAGTCACTGGAAAGGAAGACATGTTATAGATTCAGCATAATCTGAAGTACAACATGGTACCTACTAGATTGCATCCACATTGTATCACATCATTTTCGAATGAATGCCTTAAATGTCGCCTTTGGCTTTACGAAAGAGGATAATGAGGAGATGAATTAATTTTCTTTTTCTAATCCAAGTTCAATTTCAATATGATTAATTAAATTTATATTTGAATTTATATAATAAAAATAAATAGAACAGGATAGAAAACTTATCACAAATAATTCTAATAATGTATATTTTTGGTTTTATTATGTTTTTAAAAACATATTCAGAATGAAAATAAAACTATATTTAAAAAAAACTGATGATTTATATGTGGCAAATGATGGAACATATTTTTAATGGTATGCATAATGGTATATATTTAACCCTTTAAAGGAAATGCAAGGAGTTAAATACATATATTTTCAAATTATTACGTAAATATAGTACATTTCCTTCTATTATATGTATTAATAAAGCGAGAATTATCTTACCATTCTTAAAACCTCCTTGCATTTAATTTTCTTTTTTTTTTTTTCAAAACGAGTTAAAGTAAATTCTTTTTAGTGATAATACTAGCTATGTATCTTATAAATATATCCTCTATAATATATAACTATATCTCATAAGGATGTATTATTGTCCTTTTTCCAATCCAAATTCAATTTCAATCTGGATGACTAAATTTATATTTGAATATCTATAACAAAAATAAATAGAAAATTTATTACAAATAATTCTAACAATGTATAGTTTGAATTTTATAAAAATTTTTTGAAACATTGTATTTGAAAGAAATTAAGGGTTTATATGTGGTATGTGATGATACATATTTTAATGGTATATATGATAGTACATATTTTAATTTCATATATGATGGTGTATATTTTAATTGTATATATGATGTTATAAATTTTAATGCTCTTTATGATGATAAATATTTTAATGCTCTTTTCGATGGTATATATTTTAATGTTCTTTATGATGCTATATATTTTAATGCTCTTTATGACGGTATATATGATGGTGCATATTTTAATAATATTTATTAGAGTATATATTTTAACTTAATGAAAATTAAAGAATGGTAAACACAGATATTTTAATTCTTACATAAATATAGTGCATTTCCTTCTATAAAAGCTTAAAGCGAGAAATATCTTACCACCCTTATTATTATTCTAACTACTGTTTTGCACTGACTTCGACAAAAAATTAAATCGAATTTCTTATAAACAATATTTTAGTGAGATTATTTGAATTTTCACTCTTTTACTACAAAAAGTACTATCGAAAAGAAAAGCTATCTTGTTTTCAGTTGCATTTGGAAATGAAAAATTATTTCTTTTTATGGCAGAAAAGAGAATAAGTTCACGTATCAGAAATCATAATTTTTTTTTCGTGTGTCTCAAGCATATTTCGGAAAGCATATCTAAAGAAGAGAGGGAAAAAAAACTTTATGGTGCGCATACGTAAATCCGCCTTGTAAGTTACGATACTTTAAAGAAAAAAAAAAAATACGTATTGGAACTGTACTTTTTTATGACTGAGCAGTGAATAAAAGATTTTTCAACGTATAAGAATCTTGCAAACAACAATTCTCACAATGCGATACAATTTTACGACTGCTCTATGAATAATAAAAAGTCAAACGAAACTATTCATTCCGAAAATAAGACCTATATATTTTTTCACATCTGCAATCTGAATCTGAGAAGTATAATAGGAAAAGAATGATAAAAAAAAAAATCTTGTTTTTCTCAACAAATCATTGTACGTTTTTTGGAGATAATTCATTTTAAAACTTTTTTTTTTTCTCAATGACAAAGTTAAAAAACGTAATATTTGAATCAAATAAACAAGTTTATTTTTCAAGACTTGAGCTGAACCGTCGTAAATGAGTATGAGAATGAAAAATTTTAAAGAATATACTGGCAATGCACTTTTAATAAACACTTTCTAACTACTTTAGTTTATGATTTATTTCAGAATTTGTTTGGCTTGTCGCTCCACAATCATTTTGTGCACACTTTGGACTAATTAGACCTGGACCTACAGTTTAACGTGGATTCTGAACCACCAACAAACATCCAGCCCTCAGGTCACACGCACATTTTGGGGCCTGATGACCAATAGAATAGCTTTCTGGCTTTTGGCACCACAGGCTTTAGGTTCGAATCCTGGAATTGGCATGGATATTTGTTAGTGGGTCGGAATCCACGTTAAACTGTAGGTCCCCGTCTAATTGGCCTAAAGTGTGCACAAGATGACCGCAGAGCGGCAAACCAAATCAGACTTATTTCAAAGTAAATTTAAAATCTCTGCATTGAATTCCAAAATATTTAAATCATGTATCTAAAAATATTTGAAAGAAAATTTGATTTATCATATTTTTGTGTAATAAATATAAAAATAGTAAAATTCGGCCTTAAATATATTAAGACAAGCTTCAAAAAAAAATAAAGAGAATTATCCGAATGGGACTAAAGCTAATAAATATGATATATATTTGTAAAAAACAGAAACCCTTAAAATTTCAAGAGGGATGGAATGTTATAGTTGCATTACTGTAATTTGCACGGAATATTCCAATTTTATGTGCTAAAAACATGTGAAAAAACCAATCACATCCCCTTGAAACTGAATAATTGCTCAAGATATAATGTATCCAAAGTGCTTGCTGTATTTTTTTTTTTTTTTTTTGTATTTTTAACTTTTATTTGCTTTCGTTAATTAATGCTTCAAATGAATTGCAATTTAAATTTTTATTACACCTTGACTGAATTAATTTCAACTAAATTATTTTAAACAGGATTTTTGTTATATTAATGCGATTATCAAACGTTACTAACAATTAATAAACATTTTACTGAACAGGAATATCATTAAAACTGGATACATAGCCTTTAAAAGGCGTTGACTTTGACAGTACACCATCTACCCCATGCAGTTTCTTAAATATTAAAATATATCTTTAAACGGTTACCAATTTGACGACGTAGGCGTTTGGAGACCTATCTATCGAAAAATTTTAGAATCACCTCTAAAAGCATGAAATAGTTCCTGGGAGTAAATGGAGATATTCATAGCTGCATCTCGTTTTTGGCTTGAAAGTTTTATCAAATTTTACTCATTAAACATGAATTATTACCCATATCATGATAAGCATCATTACCCATACCATGATTGTGTAAGAATAAGCATAAAAAGCAATATTCTGTTATATTTATAATCATATCGATATACATAACTGTTCCATTATCTTAATTCGCATGAAATTTTTTTGCTGAACATGGGCTGGAAAATAAATAGAATTTTATCTTTTTATTGAATATTTGTTACATTTATATGATCAGTCTTCTAACACAACAACATCAATGATGTATTAAAGGATTTTCACTCAATTATAAATAAGCATGTTTTGAATTCAAAATATGGACCTCATTGCATAATATTACAAAGAGTGGAAGCTTTTTTATATATATATATATATATATATATATGGGTGCAGAAGATCTACCTCCCCGTGGTGCACCTCGTAATACTTTTTAGTTGCTAAAAGATCTGCAACTTGGCATTATTGTTAGATAAATGAACTCTGTTTCAGCATGTTTTGTTGTATTATCTGTTTTTTTTTTTCGTTGTTCTTTTTTTGCTGTAACTATTCATAATCTGCCATTGGAAATAAAATATATATATATATATATATTTAAAATATTATATTAATATTAATATAATAAAAGCATACATTTTTTCAGAAAGAAAAGCAAATTTTTTTAAATACCGAAAAGAGATCAGAGAGTTTTTTGTCGACCGACTGTTGATGGATGTTGAATTCACTGCACTTACAAAAAATATGGAACTATTTTATTCTGTGATCAGAAAACAACCGACAATAGCAAATACATTCATGTGACCATTCGAAACAATGTTCCTGAGTTACGGTAAGCTAAATCTTTGCCACATAATATAATTCTGTATACAATTTCTATATAATTTCTACAGTGCTTTTTATATTTAATCGCGTATTCAAACAATTAACCAATATCATCTGTTTGTTTGAGAAGAATTTTCAAAAATTTTAATTGAATTTTGAAAAGAATATTTATCAAAAATCTTCAAATATTTTTAAATTCTTTTAAATAACTATTTTTCAAAAAATTTCAGTTTTTTTTTTTTTTAAATAATTTGTAATTCATTTTTGGTTGAGCATCGGTGGGTCTCGTGTTCCACTGATGTATGTCACGGACAGCCCCCAATGTGGGATAAGGAGAGAACCAGGGGGCTTTTGTTTGCTTCTCGAAATTATAATTTGTTATTCACTCTGAAATTTTTAAAACCTTTTAAGTATGTTTATTATTAAATGTAAGATTTTTCAATCATTTCAAATAATTTTGTGATTAAGTTATCATAATCTTATATTAAGGTACCGATCTAATTAGCCTAAAGTGTTCACAAAATGTCCTTGGAGCGACGAACCAAAAACCTTGATCTTTAATTTAATGGACGACTCTTATTTTAAAATCTGAAAAATGTTGATTTTTTTTTTCAACACCTAAAATAATCTCAAATTAAAATATGAATATTAAGATTTAATTACAATTATAACTTCTCTGACTATTTTAACATGTTACATTATTATTTGACTTTTCAGTAGTAGCATTTAGGATAAATTATTGTTGAATATATCAATTAGTTTAGTTACTAGAATCATTCAAATTTAATCACCAAATTATAATTGCAACTAAAAGTAATGTATAAGAATATTATGCCCGTAAGAAAGTCCTGAAGTTTGATTTAAGATAGATCAGAATATTCCTTTATTAATAACAGGACACCACATTCATTATTACTATTACAATTAGTAAGAAAGTACGTTCGTTTTTTACCATGTACTTAGCAAAGGTGGAAACAAATTATTTTCTGGAGAAACCAATATTAGGCATATTTTTATTTTTTTAGTTTTCATATCATTCTGTCTTGTCTCAATACGAATGTTACTATGGTTGATATTAACAATTTTATAATTTCAAGTTTCAAGATAGCATATTTACTGCTTGATGGGAATAATATATATAGCATATTTACTGTTTTATGGTAAAAATATACATAAAATATTTACTGTATATATAACATGTTGATAGCATGTTTACTGTTTTATGGTTTAATAATAACTAACTAACTAACTGACTTCTTGGCACTACAGTCCCATGTTAGACCATGTCCATCAGCCTGCTGGCAGATTTCAAAGCAGAACATTTTTTTAAGTGGTAGGGTTGTCCACCCTACGTCCAACGCTCTACTGCTGTTCTACCCTATATTAGACAAGTACTAAGATTTAAAGTGGATTCCGAACCATTAAAGGTTGTTTCCCTGGCACCACCGGGACTCGAACACTAAACCTTTGGCACCGAGGCCACAGTATATTAATAGACAGATAAAATAAAACAAAATTGTGTTCTTTTATGTTTGTTTGTCTTCTTAAAGAAGGTAAATATCTCGCAAATCTTTGAATACTTTTTTTCTTAAAAGGGCGAAATAACAAATAAATTTGAGAACCACTGAGATAGATGAAAAGATTTATAGAAACTTAAAGAAAATAATTTTTATAATATATTCTTACAAAACTAAATATGAGAATTATTTCTGAATGCAATAGAATTAGTATTTATCCATTTGAAGAATATTGTATAGGAAAATAACTCAGCTAAATTCTCTTTATGTGGTGTTATAATGATGCATGTTCCAAATATTATTTAACTCACTTTTTAAGAAATCAAACAATGCTGAATTTTAATTTTTTTTTTTGTATTAGTTATTTACATTCAATCATTTTTTGTTCCAAAATTATTTTTTCTTCTTACTATAAATCAGTTTGAAAATTTTTTTTTTAAAGAATTTTAATACCATTGCTCTGCCAGAATTAATTATCTTTTAACTCCATTTATCTTCAACTGATCCTAACTTTAAATTTTTATTTTCCTTGTAAACTTGAAATCATCAACATCGTATATATCCAAGAAATTATCCAGACATTTTCGCGAAACTTTCAATATCTGTTTAAATTGATTCTGACAGTAACAAGACTTGAATGTTTTTGATGTAGGGGGATAATTTTTTTCAATTTACATCTACAATTTTCATTTATGAAATGTTACGAAATTTTTATTATCCATGTTAATAAATACTTTTGTTCGCTTGGAATTATATAATATTTATTTTTAGAATTTCTGTCATTCAGAGATTGTTATCATGAGTAAGAGATTGACAGATTGTTAACATGGGAAAATTAAGATACTTTTGTGTAGTATCAAATTTTTGTAAAAATTTAATTTCTAAATATATATATATATAAACAGTTTATATTTTTTATTAAATATATTACCTAATAATAGTAAAAATTTGTTAAATTAAGATTTCTGAAAATATTTTTTTTATGTAATATCAAGTTTTTGAAAAAAATTTAACTTCTAAAAAATGTAATATAAACAGTTTATATTATTTTATGAATTAGATTAATTAATAGCAGTAGAATTTTTTTTTAAATATGTAAACAATTTGTTGAGCCCTAACATAGATGGCTATCTTCAAACTACATCCTCAAGTGATCTGTATTTTTCTATGCATAGTTGATTTGTTTTGGTATGAATTGTACACCTTGGCCTGCTCTTCATATTATATGTATCTTCTTGACTCATACTATGGATTTTTGTTAGTGATTAGGAATACACGTTAAATTGTAGGTCCCGGTCTAATTAGCCCAACGTGTGCACAAAATGACAGCAGAACGACAAACCAAACCAAACCTTTACTCATGCTGCATATTATTATGCACTTTAATTAATTAAAAAAAAAGAGTTAAGGATTAAATTTAAGTTAATGTGAATGATGCATTAATATATTAACACACTCGTGGCATTCACACGTAAAGCGGTGAAACTACTGTGATTCAATTTTGGTGCAGTGCACCAAACTTCTCGTATTGCTCTCTGGGTGACGCTGGATTTCCTATATCTGTACCGTTGTAATAAATTACTTCAATTAAAAATTTCAGAATTGGATAAAAGATTATTAAAAATAAATAAAAGCCAATTCGATCAGATGCTTGGCATATGTAATATGTTTGCAAACTTATGTCCCCTATTGTAGAGTAATAAACTCCCGTGGTACAACTTAGCATTATTGCTACATCATTTTTTTTCTTTTTCATTTTCACTACCTCATGGAAAAAATTATAATTTGCATAAATTATTATGGTTACTCATGGCTATGTATGAATTATAAGATCTCAATCTCAATTTTGAATTCTTACAATTTTTTATTTATTCAGGATGCATGCGAAATAAAAGAAAGCAAATAATATTTCAAATTTCCCTCTTTCGTGCTAAAAAAAGATGTATTAAAAGAAAATTTCGATTAATTAATAAAGCATTGCATTACAATTTATTAGTAAATTTCTCCCAATTCTTGAACTGTGTTAAAATGAAATTGTTCTGTGGGGAATGAATTCTTGAAGCATTTTGTATGAATTACAAGGGGCAGCGAAGAGAAAGGGATCAGAGGATTACATTTCGTAGTTTAAAGAAATACATTAGAAACAACTGCAATACAATTGAAAATTGCTATACTGAGGATGGGCATTATAAATGTGTAGGCTCGAATGCCCTTTTGTTGGACTGGGCGAGGAAGGATGGAATATCTTCGGGGAATTCATTCCAAATCTTGGTGACAACACAATGCAGCAGGTGCGCATCTTGGGTTTTCCTAAATTACTTTAAATCTACTATACATCTGTCATTTTAATGCGATTGGTATCAGATAAAAAAAAAGAGCCACCAATTGTAAATGACATCGATGTCTGTTGCTTTTCTTATCCCACTTGGTAGACAGCAACCTTTAGACCATGTTCAAGAACCCGTGTGGTCTCAGGAAAGGTGGGCACCTTCTGTTGAGATGTAGCACCAATAGGTAAAAATCTGACTTGGCTCTGTGATTGTTGTGTTTTTATGGGGTAGAGTTAACCCAACTATTTGTCAAATCCAACCGACCTACGGCTAAAAAGTGGATTCCGAACCCCTATAAACATTTATGGCACCGCCGGTATTCAAACCCGAAATCTGTGGCACCACGCTCCAGAGCGTTAGTCACTCAGTCATCGGCCCGTGCATCGATATATTTTTATAATCGTTATCTTGTTATACTTTTTTAAATATAATAATGATAAGATGGGATAAATTTGTTGGCTGAGATTTCTTTCTTCTGGGCTTGAGTCAAAAATGAGTAAGGTGTGAACCCTCCAATTTTCATCCTTGGGAGAGTTTAATCAAAATAATTATTTCAATTATGACCTGGTACACCTTGAAGAAAGCAGAATCTGCTACACATTTGCCATTATAATGACAACTATCCTTAACCTAAAATTACCATTAGTTGTCTACACACATAATGAAGCTCATGTAAAGAAATCAGAAAGTTCTGTTAATACGAATTAAAAATTAAACAAATTCCTATTAAACTATTCTTAAGCCTCCCACGCACAGATGATTTTCAAAGAGAAACTTTGAACCTTGAAATTTAAACCCTTTTTTTTTTTAATACAGACTTGTACACTGACAATAAACGAGTTGCGATTAAATAAATAGATGCCATCTATTCTATTTCGAGGATTACAGAATTATTTCATGGAAATAGAACTTG